>JASSUY010021540.1:0-36468 GCA_032466535.1 Forpus xanthops | reverse complement strand
AGGCTGCTATGAGGTCTTCACACAGCCTTCTCTTCTCCAGGCTGAACAGCCCCAACTTTGTCATCCTATCTTCATACAGGAGCTGCTCCAGTCCCCTGATCATCCTCATGATCCTCCTCTGGACTTGTTCCAACAGTTCCATGTCCTTTTTATGGTGAGGACACCAGAACTGCACACAATACGCCAAGTGAGGTCTCACAAGAGCAGAGTAGAGGGGCAGGATCATCTCCCTCGATCTGCTGGTCACGCTCCTTTTGATGCAGCCCAGGATATGGTTGGCTTTCTGGGCTTCAAGAGCACACTGCCAGCTCATGTTCATTTTCTCATTGACCAACACCCCCAAGTGCTTCTCCTCAGGGCTGCTCTGAATCTCTTCTCTGCCCAAACTGTAGCTGTGCCTGGGATTGCTCCAACCCCTTGCACTTGACACTGTTAAACTTCATGAGGTTGGCAACAGCCCACCTCACAAGCGTGTCAAGGTCCCTCTGGATGGCATTCCTTCCCTCCAACTTACCAACCAAGCCACATAGCTTCATGTCATCAGCAAGCTTGCTGAGGGTGCACTCAATCTGTGTCCATGTCACTGACAAAGATGTTGAACAAGACTTGTCCCAACTTCGAGCAATGAATGGAAAAAAAAACAGCGCAAGGTGAACAGTAATTTGGAGTCGAGTGATGTCTATTCCTAATGCACACCTATCTTGCTCATGTCACTCAGGCTCACTGACAAATATAAACCGTGATCATCTGTTAACAGTTTGCTCTGTCTAGATGTGGTGTGCTCTTCATTAGCTAATTGTTCACACTTCCCCATAGGCTGCAGGACAGCTAGAGAAACAGAGGCAAAATGTGTATTCTTGCACACAACTGACTCAGGAAATGAATAAGTCTTTTTAAACTGCTCCGTTAATCTGCCAGTTAACTCAGCAGTTGGGTAATCTCTATCAGGACCTCTGAAAGTCATCACTTTAAAGCCTTACACAAATGTCTGTGCCATTCCCATCATGTATTAATTTGCTGGGCTTGAATGCCTTAGAAGTCCTTCCCAGTGCAGAACTTGTCTGCTTTTGGGAGAAAAGTTGCGGAAAAGTGCAACAAAATTGTGACAATAGCTCAAGCTAAGTGTTATAAAAAAAGTGTCCTTACAGTTCTGTTATTATCAAAATGATGGATGTGTACTATAACCCAGTATTACTGTGCATTTTTTTTATAAAGAAGTATTGCATAAATCTAGCACCTCTGAAGCATTACAGACTCACAAACAATCTTGCAAAATTATTCCTCTTTATAGAGTTTAGTTGAATGGATTATGACTGGAGCTAGTCAGAAAAGTCTCAGTGGAACAATTTATTTTGTTAGAACAAAAGCATTTCATGGGAAAATACCTGAATGAAATAAGGAACTTGAATTTGAATCTCCTAGAGCCTAAAATATACTGATTACCCTGGAGAAGGATTTTCTTACAGTTACCTGTAATTGTAAAAACCTCAGTTCATACAATAAACAGAAGCACTTTGTTTACATAATTGAGTGCGGAGCAAGCTCATTACCCACCAGTGATAAGAGTGATTACCCTGACTTGCAGACTGTATTTGGTCCAGCTGGCAAGTGTGAAGGGGATGGTTCTTGCTGCCCACCCATCTCACTGCTGGCCATGCCAGCTTTCTATCTTTCCCACAAGAGCAGTAAGATCTATACTTGCTGAATGCCCAGCCACCCTCATTTGCAGCTACATATACCCACAACTAACCACCAATTTCCACATGCATTAGCCACTTTGGGAGTTAACATCAACCCATGGAGTGAGACTGCACCCCTCCTCCTGCCTTTGCTATGCTGGTCTGGTAGCAGCATGGGGTGGGAAGCTGAAGGCAGTTGTTTGTCATTAAAAACCCAGAATGACATGGGGCCTAATGTATGGAAGAGGGACAGAAAGCAACTTAAGCGTATATTTCACATATTCTCTCTGCATTGTCATTAGAATTGTTTCCTGTCTAATAGGAATATTTTTTAATCTCAGCATTTTATATGAGAGGTAGGTGAGGTTCTTGCTGTATTTGATCAGCATTAGTGCCACTGAAACCTGAAGCAGGTCTATGCTTGTTAAGTATTCCCCATAAATAATAAGGAAAAGGCTTGATAACGCTATGAGATTTTATGCTCTTAACAGGGAGGTAGGAATTTTCATTTTAACTGCTTGTATCAAGTTTTGATAGGTATAGGCAGCTTTGAAATGAAAACAAGCGCAGCAACTGAAGCAAGTAAGATTCTTCACCCACCCACGAAAAGCAACAAAAAATTATGACCAGACACCATTTGGCTGGCTCACTCTGCCAGTATCACAGCAACTGGTTAACTCCTGGCATTTCTACACCGATCTGATTGACTAGCCACTGCAAGCCTAGAGCATGCCTTACACCATATTTTTCATCATAAATGCTTCAGAAATATATGTTTCAACACCTATGCATTTCATGAGACTGTCATTTTATAGTGCACAGTTAAGTGATCCTTAGTCAGGTCTGAAACCACTTCAAAGCGCTGTGCAAATGCTTCTGTCCTCACTGCTTCTGCATTCACTGTGTTTTTGTCTTGAAACACATCCTTCCTCAAAAATGCAGCAAATGTATGGGGTTTTATTTAAAATTAAAATACTGCATGAGTTCTAGGCCTTGCCTAGAATAAACTATGCATACCACATCCGTCTTGCTCCTAGCCTCTGCTTTGCCATCTAGATTGTCCCTTTGCCCATCTATAGCAGTTGTATCTTCTGCTTGCTGAGATTAACATAATGTATCTGTATATACATATATATAAAACATACTACATATGCACTGGATACAGACAATATACATTGTGTGCACATGCAGCTTACATAGATATCAGGAAATATACATTGCTCCTGATCAGGAAAACATCAAAATGAAAGGTTATTTATCTACTTAAACATGCCTACAATTAAGCCAAATGATTTATTATATAAGAACCAAGAAATTTAAATTGTATATTATTTTCATCACTTTGAAGTGAGCATGAATTTTACTGACTGAAATATTTTAAAGGTTATGTTCATCATAATTAACATTTTATTTGGTTTTTCTTTTAGGGTGTTTTATTCTAAGAAAAGATGGAAATAAGTATAATGAAGAGGAAAAACAATTACTTTAAAAAAATAAAAAGCAATGAGGTTTAAACAATACACCATATTTAAAGAAAACAAAATTTTATCCAATTTAAGTAGAACTATGCATGTTCTATGTGTGATACAATAGGGAATTGGTTTTGGCATTGACACAGAAGTATATGAGAAAGTAGGTATTTTATTATAAAGAAGGTAACTCCATTACATGTAATCGTATGGAGTCAACCTAACAACTTTTTATAGATGCTGCTTTGCTCCAGCCAAGCCTTGTGCAAAGAAAGTTCTTCCTATGAAACTTTATTGAAGTGGCTGTGGTCACAGCTCTCACAGTATATAGTTTGCTACTGCCCTAAAATACCTGGTAATAGAATTAATTATTAAAATAGTTAGACATAATAGAACACACCTGAAATATTGTTCCAACCTGCAGATTTCAAACTGACTTCAAGAAACCCTATAATCAACGAAGATGGGACTATCCATAAAGTCACAAGGTTATTTGGTTATTTTTTTCTAGCTGCTACAATCATTCCTCTCTACCTATTGCCTGAAGCAGGGTAGCCTGAGCTTAAGCATCATCCTCTTCCAGAGCAGAAGTAAAACATTTCAAATACAGACCCTCTCTATATAAGCAACTTCTTGAACAGGCCAGGAATGTTGCCCAATAAGACCTTGTCCTTCACTATTTGGCTGCTTCTAAATCATCACCTGAAATTTGAAGCAAACTACTGAAGTGCAGAATCACAATTCCATATAATTTTGTCCTGATTTGGTTTGGCTCTGAGAAAGAACAGCCTTTCTCCTTCATTATATGAATTCTCTGTTTCAGAAGAGAAGCCAAATATCAGGATAATCATAACTTATGTTTTATTCATGTAAATCCCTGTTCTGACAGCTGAGTAACTAGGTGTATTTCACTTTTAATAAATTTAACAAAGATAAGCACAAAATAAATATCATTTGTAGGGCTGGGCTAAAACTGGCTAATCCAAGTGCCTGAAGTGAAATAACAAATAGGGAACTTTAAATTCATGGCTGATGACCTGTAGCTTACACTGAAGTCAAACCTGATCTTTTCTCATTTAAGGAAATATTTCCCAGCAATGCATGCATCTTCCCTGGAGGTTCCGAGAACTACACATCATTCTCTTGAAATGCAGTCAGCACCTGTCTCCTATCCTTTCCATACTTCATACTTTTTAAAGGTGAGACTACTAGTTCATGCAAGGGAATTTAAGACCCAAACCACCTGTACTGTAATTTAAAAATTCAAGAAGAATCACCCATTATTGGACAAGTGAGTCTTTTCCACTGTCAATTCCTTCTTTTTTTCCAGTATATAAACTATGTATAAAATACCTTAAACCTAAGTATTTATTTTCTTAGGATAAGTTCTTTTTACCATTCTATAACAAATTAATACCACAAATCCTTTATAATTAGGATTTGGGTTTAAGCCTAATTGCAAAAGAATGTATTTACTTTATCTTGAGAGATTACACTATACAACTAGTATTTTGCCAATAATAATAGAGAAACATACCCTCTATTCTGACAATTGGTCAGAAAACATCCTACAGTTTCTTTTTACACTGGGGGTTTTTAGCACATTTAAGTGACTGCACTATTGAACCTGCTCCACTTGAATCACTGTAAATCATTCAAATATGCCTACATCCTTAATGAAAATAAAAAGTGGCCTGACTAGCTTATAATATGTTCATAAATTGTCTTAAATCAGTATACACACAATATGTGGACTAGGCTTAAATAAGAGAACATAAAAATATACCTTAAAACTCTTCTCTATAAAGGTATCAATTTTATCTGGACTAAAGCTCAGTTTCTCGTTCTGTGGACATAACTTGTATATGTCAAACTCATGCTCAGCAAACTATGTACTCTGTTTGCCAAATGCTTGCAATCATCACATTTTGAAATGTTCATTTCTGTTTACCAATGGTCTTTGAAAAACAATCCCAGGCCTCAGCACCTTCCCACTGAAGCCATTGACAAATTTGCTCTGATTTTGGTAAGGTGTCTATGTTCTTAGTTTTACTGCTGTATGTGCAGTTTCTAGAACTGCTGAATTATAAAATGTATGGTATGGAAAATTATATTTATGTTCAGTAAATTAGTTCCATATTACTCTAAGCTGCCTTTATACATTGTAATTTTTATTACATCCACCACTTTTTATAGCACTGTACTAACCATTTTGCTATGTGAGAGCAAGTCCTGGGAAATGCTTGACTCAGGAATAAGACAGATCTCGTACCATAACTTAAAGTACATATGGCACACAACCTCAACATCCTGAAAGCTTGTTATGCTAAGAAATTACAAGGTTCTTTCCAGTAGTTCTTGTTAACAAGACTTTTCTTTACATTGACAAGCAATTTTAAGCAGCAAACATATTTGTGGGAGCTTGTCTGTTAAAGGATGGGAGAAAAAGGGCTGTTTGACAAATTCCTCATTTCAAATCATGCAAATAATTGGCTCCATGGGGTGCTTATTCTAGAGAGATTTTTCACAACCTGAAAGAAGGAATTGATAGACTTAAACTGTAAGGTAAAACAGCAAGAAGGAATGAGAAAGCATGTCACACAGAAGATTGGAGAAATATTAGGTTTGCATATTTTGTAGAAACCCCTACTGAAATTGCAATCAAACTGAAGAAAACATTCAAGTTTTTTTTTTTTTCTCATGACTTCTGTAACACATGATGTCCCCTTAGGCAAAAATCTTCTTAGAACTGCTATACTGCAAACCTTTCCAGTTTACTGCTGTCTCTCTGAGGTCACTTGTAAAAGGGACAAATGAAGCTGGCTGAGCAATTATTAAACAAATCCATGATTTTACAAGAAGTGAGCTGTGACATATTCACTTGCTGCTTTGTACTGCTGGAATAATGCAAAGCAGTCGAATGAGCAGCTGAATACAGCAGAATTTGAGCTGCTAATCTGAATTAAAGACCAATTCATTGACAGCTTAATCCATGTTAGCTATTTTAGTTGAGGTTCGCTTGGATTAAAGATGTACTGTTTTGGGATTCAGTCATATTTTAAGAACTCTATTCTCCATGGAAAAAGTCTCAATCTTTTTGCTGGTTTCTAGAAGTAAATATATGATCACTCCAGTGACTTCTCTTGCAGTGTTAACAAGCTCTGTGCAAACACAGAGGAATTTAGATGGAATCCTGCCCCTCTCAAAGATTCAAAACTTTTGTTCTCTGTTCATTATTGATAGGAAGCAGAGAAGGAGGGGGAGCTGCAAGGAAGGAAGGGGAGGAGAAAAACTGGTCTTCCCAACTGAGCCTAGATAATCTCTTCTTTAAATAAAAAGCAAGCAAGGAGCTCAGATTCCTGTGTTTGGAAAGAGGTATGGAGTGAACAGAGAGCCTCAGAGTACCCCAGGTATTGCAGAGAGGTGACCATATCAAGGAAGAGAGTTTCACCCTTCCCCTTCAGACTACTTCCCTTACCAAGAAGAGATGAACATAAGTCCCTTGAATGTTGCTGGACTAATGTGTAATAACGTCAGCATTTATGCTTTGCATTTTTCAGTTCAAAAGTAAACCGGGACAAGAGTGCATGTTAATTCTTTGGGAAAATGGTGTAGCTATAAAGAAAACAGAACAGTACTGTCAGAAGGCTCCCTGGAGTGAAGGCACAGACACCAGATACCTTCCTGCTCAGCTTCTGCAATTTTATGCAACTAAAAATATTTTTTTTTCTAAATTAAAATATAAAAATTTTGCCAAGCTCTTTAAGTCCTTTGGGAAGAAATTTTTTCAAAGGAAAGATAGCCTCCTAATTGTTTTCTGAAGCCACTAATTCTACTACAGCTCAAAGCTTTAGGCCACAGGTTATCTTGCCTTATTTGCAGCCCGGCTGCTTTTCATAGGCAAATTTCTACCTAATTGTGTGTAAAAATTCCAATATAGGTAAGCAAGCTAAAATTTTAAGAAATCGTAATTGATCAGTGGTCAAATGGACTTAACTGACCAGCAAGAGTCACAGATTTATTCACCTCTTTTATAAGAATACTTATAAAAAAGGAAAGAAAAGAAAAACGAAAAATAAAAAAAGAAGAAGAGAAAAGAAAATAAAAATTAAAAAAAAGAAAAAGAAAAGAGAAAAGATAAAAGAAATAAGAAGAAAAGGAAAAGAAAAGAAAATAAAAGAAGAGAAGAAAAGAAAAGAAAAGAAAAGAGGAAAAAAAGAAAAGAAAAAAGAAAAAAAGAAAAAGAAAAGAAAAGAAAAGAAAAAGAAAAGAAAGAAAAGAAAAGAGAAAAAAAAAGGTAAAAGAAAAGAAAAAATATATTGATAAGCCTAGATTTAAATTGAAGAACAGCTAAAGGATTGTTTTTTAATGGAACACACTATTCTTAAAGAACATTTCACTCTTTGTATGTACAGGAATTTCAAAGCAAAACAAATCTTTTTTTATCATTTTTAGAAGTATAAAACATGGTATCTGACCACATTCACAAGAGTTACATTCTTTCCTATTTTATATTTCCACTATTGTGCATTATTCCTCTGAGAATCTAATTTAGTAGTTTAAATTCAGCATAAAAATAAAATTCAGCAAATGTCATGGCAGCATACCAAACATTTAATGTCAGGTTCCCTTATGTTCATCACTTTGCTAAAGCTTCCCATCCATCAATTAGACAATTTGGAATACTTTACTTTGTAATTAAAAAGTAAATCTCTTGTGCTTAGTATTGTTTTGTGGGAAGAATTGCTCCTTCATATACTGACCTCAGTATGCATACTTGTATGTGTATGTGCGTGTTTATTATATGTGTGTGCATATTTATGTGTTTGTTTTTTTTTTTTTTTCCAGTTTTCTGGTATTATTCACTGTAATAGGAATTAAGCAGTTTCTTTTTATTAAGACTTTGCTCTTAATACATAGTTCTGCAAGTGGACCCACGCAGAGAGCCGATCTATTTCCCAGCAAGTCTACAAAACTCTCCAGAGTCAGCCTGCAAAGATTCTAATCACAGGAGTGAAACCTTAAATACGTGTGAGGAGGCCACACCAATTAAGACAGGAAACAGAGTGTTTAACATTACCCAGGGGCTCAGGAGGAAAAGTGGGATGACATGAAAAACAGAAGGAATAGGAATGCATGGGTGGAGTGAGCCAAGGAAGATATCGCTGCCACTACAGGCTTTGAGAAAACAGCATAAAAAGAAAATACTTCAGCCCCATGATGATCTTTAATTCTGAGTCCTCGCCTATACTGAAATCTTTCAACACAATGTTGAGAATTAGCCAACCTTATGCAAGAGTCTCTTACGTCAGACATACAGAAATCAGTATGGCTGTGATTTTGATTTGAACTCACAAAGTCTATCAAAACGCAGCTTCATATAGACACATAAACACAGCTATACAGCTGCGAATATGTTAGAGGTATCACACACTTATCTTCAGATCAGTATAATTGAATATATGGCATCTATACACTGACAGCTGGCATCCAGGGCGAATAATTACACTCTGCTTTCATTAGACTAGCCCTGTGTTAACATAAGCTGATGGGCGTTACCTTCATTAAAATATTACCTCTTAAACATCACACTTTAAATTGTCATACTCTTCAGAGTTTGTTCACTGTCGTGACAATTTAATTTGAACAGGAATTCATTCATGGTTAAGCAGCAGCAAAAACCTTTTGACTATTTGGGTCAAGAAAACACATAGCCACTATAATCTGTTTAAATACCTATTTGTTTATTCTAAGCCTTTAATAAAAAAGTTTTCCATAAAGTCTGATTACTTCATCAAAATAGCATGATTTTGAACTATCTGCCATCTTACACATTCTTGAAGAATAATGAACAGTATCACCACAGACTAAGGCAAATATAATCTGTAAAACATTTTTTGGGACCAAATATATTTATGACTCTTTAATGTTTACTGCCACACACTGTATACTTCAAAGCACAGAGCTAGTCCTGGAAAGTTTTACAGCATGAGGTGTGAAATCTGAAATGCCACAAGGACAAGCATCTCAGCTTTGAGTTGTCTGAACTGATACAACTTACACAGTGTAAACACAAATGGCTGTCCATATGAGACTAACGAACAGCAAAAAAAGACTGTCATGTCTTACTGTTTTTGTTTAAACTATTTTGAAGTGAATGGGATCTTTAATAATTTTGTATGCAGACAGCCCTCATTTTTTTTCCATTTAATTCTATCCTGCTTTATTTGGGAGGTGTGTGTAAACAAGCACAGGGTTTTTTCTAAAATCATAGGGCAAAGAAAGATTAAGCAGGGTGTGAGGAAGCTGGCAGTAGCACAGCTCAGTGCTTTGCAGCTCTCTCTAAGAAAGTCCAGTGCTGTTCAGCTTTTCCTGTGTGCATCAGGAATGAAGTCATTGTGCACGGGTGATATGAAATCATATCATTGCTGGTTCAATGTCACTGCACTCCATAATCTGGAGAATCACATTTGCAGCAGGTATAATTTTGGACTGCTAAAGCCATTTGTATGTAGTGACTGCTTTGGCTTACAAACTCATTTTTCATGTCCTCTTCACTTTAAAACTATATCACAGTTTCACTGGCCTTCTTAACTGCTTGAGCTGTAACATTTAGGTGAGGATTTATCTTTTTCAGCTTCAGCATTTTTGACTAATAACATTAATGCCTGGCAATCTCTTCCAGCCAGTGCAATGAAAACTGTCTGGATGTACAGCATACAAAGTATTCTTGTACAGAAATATCCTCCCAGTGCTCATCAGGCCAAAAGCTATTTCCTTTCTGTTTACTCACACTCCATAGAAATGAATGAACACTGCAATGAAAGGAAAGACTTCATCTTAAAGGCCAGCGTCTCATTCAATTTTATGTTCTTTTTTTCTTTTCTCTCACTCCTCTCTCCTAGCTCTAAAGTATAATTCCCTAAACATACATAATTTCAGGAATATCTGTGTGCATACTTTAACTATAAAAAAATGCTATTGTCTAAAGTACCTTGGTAGGGTTGTAATATGTGTGAACTGAAAACTAAATCATGCACAATATAGCATGTGCTGCTCATACTGCAAATAATTGTGTGAATACATATACATAATTCTCTGCATTTACAATATCTGAGACTGAAAATGCCAAACAAACAGACCAAATTAATTTGTTTCAAGAAGAAACTTGAGTTTCTGGATCAATTTCTTGTTCTGATCCATATGGAATGTGTTTGTTCCAAATCTAAACTTATTGTAATATTCTACTTCTGTCATGTTTTTCTCTTTTTAAGGCTGGTTGTTGAAATACAAACAATATCCTGATTCCTTCTGCATTTGAAAGGTATATGAAGAAATAGTACCCGTAGTGGAATTTCTCAGCTCCTATAGTTAAAGTCAGATGCTTAAGGCTATTTAACACAATTAGATCCAGATGCTCTCAATCACGTACAACATTCCTTTGATATCCATGAAGAGCAAAAAAGAACTTTTTTTTTTTTAATAAGGAATTTCAGAAAGGCTGCTTTTTAAGACTGAGTTCTAACTTTGCAAGGGGTCTCACATATAAAAATATGTCTCTTTTTCAGTGTCCATTAACATTTAATACTTGTTTCCTACATTTTTAAAACAAAGTGGAGCACAGATTAACAAGGACAAATAAACAGGACTTTTCAGCTTCTTTATACAATCACAGGGAATACACTAAAATGGCAATATTTTGTGACACTGTGATGGAAAGCGTAGTTTCAGATAGAAAAGGCCATTGATGTAGGACACTACTGAGTTACTATAGTGATAATTTTGTCTTACTTAATTAAAGGTCTGCTCCCATTAAGACTACAAAAATAAAACAGAAGTGGAAGCCACACGGGTTTCAAGATTTTTGCTTTTCCTTCCATAAGTCCAGAATACTAAAAACTCAGGAGAATCACATAAGTGCAACTTTACGTTAAGAGAAGACTCAAGTCTAATGTGCCTCCTGGGGAAAAAGGAAAGAATAATTAGCAGAAAAGAAAAATTGATACAAAGATAAAATGAAGCTTCAGGTAAGTAAGGGGACAAACTCTGGAAAACATGAAGATTTCAATCAGATATCTTCCCAGCAGTTTACTTTTCTCCAGTGTCCAAGACCACTTCTCCCAGACAATAAAAATGGACTATGTGCCTATGTCTCAGCTGTTTCAATTAAGCTTGACCTATTTTTGATCAATAATAAGGCAAGTTTGCCTAAACTGAGAGCTTGACAGTGCGGTGGCTGAGGATTCCAGCTGCTGGATTCCCAGTGGAGAAACAGGATCCAGCAAAGGGGCCAAGTGAACGCCTTCTGTCAAAAATGTCCCAAATTGCCATATGGAGACCATGCATATTCATCTGACAGTATCATGTAAAACAGATGCATATGAACATACAAAAACCTCTACCAATTGGTGGTATGCTTAGAGATGGGCTTAAATTGCTGTGGCTCACAGCCTGCCCATATTTGAAGCATGATTTATGTAACTCCAGACATAATTCCTCTGTAGGTACTAGCAGGAAGTAGTTGTCATATTCATTACTGAGGCAACAAGCACACTATAGCAAATGTTATACAACTATTTTAAATTAACATATCTATATCTAAGAGTATTATTTATGCTTAATTAAATTCATGCTGGTCTTTAAGGATCATTGGTGGTGTGGGTTCTGAAAGATGTAGAACACAATTATCTCCAAATAGTAATTGGAACTATTGCTCATCCATACAGAAAAATAAAGCAATATTTGCTTACTAAAGCCATAATCTCTTGGCATGTAGGAAAATCATGATATTTATTAGTTTTAACCTGAAGCTCAAAGGTTGAAGAATTCAGGGAGGGATGTACATTTAAAATCCCATAGATTGTTTTGAAATAGCCAGTTTATTAAATACTAGTGACGTAGTGATAGCAAACTATTTAGAATGGTAAAACATCAGACAGAAATATATACGCCTATCAGTTCAAAACATATCGTAGAAGAATTCCAACTATGTCATCAACAAGGTTTTATAACTATAGCTGATTCAATTGCATAATCTGATTACTTAGACAAGTTGGAATTAGCAAGTCACTAAAGTCTTTTAATGTTTTCAAACATTCAACAGGGACAAAAACCAGATTAGAGTAAAATAATATTTCAGTATTTTTACATAAAATTCCCTTAAAAGTGTGATGTATTATTGGGCGGTTTTGAGCTTCCTACTTGGTTTTCAGTTTAAAATTTCACCCTGAATTCCCCTAGTTTATTTCTAGCTACTCTGTGGGAAATCACAATTCAGCCCTGCCACATGCCAGCCCTGTTCATGTCCTGATCCGTATATGCACGTCCAATGTGTGAGCTCCCATGGCTTCAGATTGATTTACAGAAGCCACAGTGTGGCCAGCTGCAGGATCACTATTTACTTGACTCAAGGCTTCAGATAGATGCCTTCATTCTTTGACAGGAGATAAAAACAGAGTATGCTGAGTACAAGTTCACTGCACAGCAGACATATGCCAGCATTAGGTGTACTGTCATTTCTGGGTAGTCATTACCTCACAAAAATATTTCTCCCTCTCTTACAAAATTATGAAAAGCTCTAGTGAAGCAGTGGTTTGTAAAAATAAATGTTATTAAGTTACTACTGTGAGAAGATGAACAAAATCTTGCACTCTGCCTTCTACAGCCACATGCAAATCAACAGAAGGAACAAATGACACCACTAAATTGCCTGAAAACTGCAGCTTACCATGAAAAGATTCAAGGTTGGTTCATTTGGGTGTTTTTTTTGTTTTTTTATTTTTTTGATTGAGAAATAAGAAAAAAATTTCCTTTTTTCTCAGTAGAGAAACAAAAAGTGGCCATGACCACTTTTTTTTTTTTTTTAATAGGGACATAAGAAATCTTACTCCTCTTGCGCTCAGCTGAGAAATGACTGGGAAATTCTGTGGTTTCCACACCCAGCACCTACAGAGAGAAGAAGGAAAGTCTCACAAGAAACTGGAGTCAACTCAGCCCACTTTGTCAACTGGAGAGAACATTGGCTCATAAGATACAAGAGGTGGCATTTACATGTGTCCAAGTAGTACTTCACAGGAAACAGCAATTTCTCATGTAATATGATTGCTCATCACAGATCCCTGAAAGAGTAAAGGCTGCCCATCATTGTCACACACCTTCACACTACTACTGCCACCTTGTAAAGGCTCAGTAAGTCAGTGTGGGAAGTGTTTTTTGGGCAAGGAATCCATTTTCACAGAGAAACTTATATTAGCACTGAGTTAAAATTCTGAGGGACAGACCTTCAGAGTCCGAGCTGTCTCCAGCATTTCCTTCAGTGTTTTGGCTGTTGCAGATCCTCTTCACAGTCCACAAACTCTCCTCCCATTCAAAGCACAGGGAATCCAACAATGAAAACCCAGTCTTTGAAGCCAGGCACACACCTCAATCATCATCATGTTCCTGAAGTCCCATTCTGGAACTGGCCCATTCCACTCATCTAGATGCAAAAGCATTTAATAAAATTTCTCCATCAGAACAATAACATGTACTTTCCCTTCATAATGTAGGCAACAGAACTTTTTAATATTTCAAGAATGAATACAGCAAACGTAACTGTGTGAAAGAAATTAATAATGTTCTTGACATAACCCTCTGAGCCACCCAAGGCATTCACTTTTTCTAATTTAAAGTCGGATTGAGTGCTTTATGCAGAAGCTTATTTTGCACTTGGATATGTTATTTCATCAACATTCTCTTATATACTCCTTTTTTCTTACTTTGCCCAAATGTCAGTGACGACATATGTTGGAAGCATGTTAAAGGATCTTTATCTTGCAGAAGCATTTTTAGCAAACAACACTAAAATGTGTGGAGCTTAAGGATTTCTTGACGTGATGGTCTAACAACCACTTTTGAGGTTTTTTATTGTGTGTAACTGAATTACAGCCCAACACACTCTAATTTGAAGCTTTCAGAGGGGGAAGATGATCCTGTCCTGGGAATGACATTAAAACAATTCATGCCTTGAGACCTTTTAAGACAGCTACTTAAACAAGAATTGCACGCGTTGATGTTCACCTTTTTTGTGGAATTGCTTGCCAGAGAGCTTGTGTGTAACTACCACTGCTTCAAAAGGACAGTGTAAATTCATTTAGTGGTACCAGCCAACAAGGTTGAGCTTATGTCAACATAAATCCTATTCAGTAGAGAGGACTCCACATCCTCACCCACATCTCATGGCGGACCAGTCTCAAATATTTAAATCAGGTGCCCATGAAAATACAGCAATAAACTACATCTTCATGAATGCACTACTAAGTCTGTGGTACTTACATATCTTATATGATGTCATTTCATTTCTATGGACATGGGGATCTTCTTTAAAACAGGTGATAATAATTCATTAAAACAGTGTTAGGGAGCTGGAGGCACAACTCTGGGAATATTTTGTGTTTGCATCTTACTTGCTTCAGTCTCTATTAAACGTTAAGCTCTTTATAAATTCTTTTGGCTTCATCTCTCCATGCAGTTCTCACAGACTCACATGTCTCTGGGGCTGAATCAATACATTCAGCTCAGAAAAACTTTCCTGTAAGTTTTTTTGACACAGTGAGATGGAAACAATTGCACTGTAGTTTGTGTAGATACTCTTAAATTTACCAGGCACTGTAGTCAGCAGTGGGCAAGGGGAAGATCCCATGCTCTTGACACTTGCAGGAAACATGCGTCTGTTTAACATCCAAATCCACATATGGGCTCTACTGAGTGTGTCTCAGACAGACAAGTAAGGACTATTTTCTTATTGCTTGGGTTTTTAAAAAACAGTAATAACATTGTGGATGATGTGGTTTTTATCAGGCTACAAAGGCCAATATGAATATTTTAGTCTCCAATAACCCAATAGTCCTTCAAGCTCCTTGCATATTGGCTAAAATTAGTGTTTAAGAGAAGATACACCCAAAATGGATTTGATTAAATGTACCATGAACAATAAAAGTCAGCTTACTATATGTAATTTAAACAAAATGTCCAGCTTTCACTCTGGGATTTCACTTTGTTCTGCTGGGGAACACCCATACTGTCCTGACAAAAATTCCTAGAAACAGTCATTAAGGGATAGGAGTTAAGTGGTGTTTGAGAGGCTTTTGTTTCTGTACCACCTGCAAATGCAAAGCTAAATAACACAGATCCAAACTCTGACCTTAACAGGTTAGGAGAGACCCAGCCCATCTCTTTGACATCAACACTGCCTTTGCCTGTAAAGCCACAAAGAGATTAAATTTGCTGCAGTTGCTGTTTACCATTGTTCAGGTATAAAAACATGTACCAGAAGCCAGGAGTTCATCTCAGCAGCAGCAAAGACACTGGATGGCATTATGTTTTGCTTTTCTTTATATATTTTTAATTAGAACTCTTCCTGGTCTCCTATGTAGCAAAGTATTAGAGATGTAAGATATTCTTGTAATTCACATAAAAAGTTACTCAGCTAAGAAAAGCACTGTTACAATGAGAGTGACAAGTACCCTGTAATGTAATGATGAGATGCCTTAACTCAGTGACCATATACCCACTGCAATTAGAGAAGTACCCTTGTCTGTCAAGCACACTCATGTTCATCACCATACCTGCCGTCTTACAAGGAGAATGCAGAATACCAACATTCAGTTGTGCTGCTGGGGCGTGTTTACTATCTGTAACAATATGACTGGGGCAATTAATGTGCTTAAAAGTTTGAAAAGCAGTATAAAAATTGCCTGGCTTTTCTTACTTTAAAGAGGGCCTTTTGTTCCTATGTCTTACAGCACTGAATCAGCAGAGAATACAAATAAAAGTTGTGTAGGAATATATGCAGTATATTTTGGCCCTGGAAAAGGCAAAAGAAAGTTGTAAAAAATTCTATCCATTACTGAGAGGGTTTTGCTCTGTTTCTTGTGGAAACTATTTTGCAGCTGCTGACCATTTGTCTGAATTAACAACAGACCTGTATTTCTTCTTGGTCTGACAGATTGTGTATGCTGGACTGCTCCATAGGATTTTTCCTATGCATCGTGGCAGTGAATGCACACAATAATTTTTTTGAGAGGGAGGGGAAAATCCATTCAGATATCAGCTGCGGAATACTATATTCGGGTAGTTTTGAAGATTTCCAGCTTTACAGGACATTTGTAGAACAACTCCACTGACTGTGAATTTTATTTTGCATTTAACTGCTTCATGAACATCCCAAGCAAACAACTGGCAGCCTGTGGTGTGTCATATTAAATGACTGGTATTTAAGTTTTAAAAATGGTAGATAGACCTTCCCATTAGCCTTTTCTACTACTTCAGCTGCACCAGGCCTACCAGCACAGGGAATCCTGGAGTAGGCATGTTGCCACAGTATCATATTTAGCAACATACTAATTAAATCTGCTGAAAGTAAGAGATTTGACTAATTAACACTGTACCAATGGTGAAAGATTAAGCAGGTCTCCTAGTATTGGTATCTGTGATTCAGAAGAAGTAGACATTTTTATATGTACGTGGGGTAGATAAAGAATTTGTCACACCATTACCCTGACTCATCCCCAAGATAGAAGAATGGCAGGCTCCTTATCTGTACTGGAGAAAACAAAACAATGTATTCAGTATTGAATTTACGTGCTGAAGTAAAACAACCAGTCCATTTCATGGATCTCACAATGGAACGGATACTACAGTGCACAAGTACTGCCACAATCTACCAAAGCTCTGACTTCTGCAAAATAGCACAAACCATTCCTTACAGCCTTTACTTAGATCTACACTGCACTGTTTCTTCAGTTTCACAGACTCCTTGTCTCCTTGGTCTTTCTACCCTTCTCATTCTTTTACACTCATCCTTTGGCACAGTTGTTAGAAACCGTTGTTAGCAAACAAACTTGCACCCAGCATATTTTACTGTGCCTTTTTGAATAGCCCAGCCTGAATCCCAGTCTGTGTCCCACACCATTGTGTCCAGTACAAAAATAATTGCAAGGCAGTGGAGATTTGGCCTTAGACTTCTGGCCCTGAATGGAGAGTAGGACATTAAACGACCACTCATGACAAATTACTTAGTTCACTTCTGTTGTCAGAGGATGACTTCTGCCTATGCTTGTTCAGAGATGAAAAATGTCTTCTCAAATGATACGCACCGAGGCTGTGGCTGGGTTAAAAAGCAACAGCCTTTAGTAGGCCCCAGCCTGGCCAGAGGATGTGGAATATAAGAGCAAGTTCACATTACTTGCAGCAGACCTCATGGCTGATTTTCTCATGCCGATCCTTTCCCATTTCACATATATTATAATTGGTCAAGATACCAAAAGTCCTATTAGTGTCACTTTGTTTAGTACATTGAACAATTGTCTTGTTCTTTTTGCTATAAAACTAAGTGACCCTGTAAAAGATCTAAGAGTTATCATTCACATGCGGTAGGGGATTTAAGTCAGATGGCTGAAAGACGCATGATACTTTATCATCTGTTTCACCCTTCCTTGGAGAGGTGCTGCCCTCGCAGGGATAGCTGGGCAGCTCTTGGAGCAGACCTGGAGCTGCTTTAGTGTTTATAGCCAATTTATTAAAGCAAGATAATTTCAAGACCTGCTTCATGGGCAGATTGAGGTCCCTGCTTTGGCCATCCCATTTATAACCCTCCAGAGCGTGTAAGCGAAAAACCTCAGTTAGGTATTATGGAAAAGATGCAAGTTTTCCACAAGCACCGATCACATGTACAGGTAAAAAGCAGAAGAAAAACACCTCCCTGAGGGCTATATAGTATTGCACAGGTAGCACCAACAGTGACATGAGGAGAGAGTACACATTGTAAATTAAGGGGATAATGGTATTTCCAGACTGTAAATCACATGTCTTACATAAAAGCATGCAAGAGCTCTACATTGGTGTGGAAGGTTGAATTACACAAACAAACAACTAGGAGGAGATGGGACATAGACAGCCACATCCTGCCCATATGGGAAAGCATGCTAGAGCCCAGAAGAGAGGTGTGGTTGCCTCATGCCAGCTACATGAATGGTTCTGCTGGGGCAGCAAAATGTTTCAAAGCAGGAAATTTAGAGCCAGTCTCAGAGGTTTCAGCAGGCAACTACAGAGCACGCTTCAAGGAGCCATTTCCCTCTGCTTCTTTGATGAAAAGTAAGCAGCATGTGCCCCCGGCTGAGACATATTGCTGGCAGTAGCATATGCATTTGATAACAGCAGCTTTACCATTCAAGTAGGAAAAAAGATGCTTTTCCAATCCAGGAAAATCAACACAGTGCTTGTTTCTCTTCCTGTTGGGATGGACACAGAACTTTTCTAGATCTAGAGAGGTGGAAAAGATGAAAAGGAAACAGAAAAATCGTCTGCTCTCCTGAAACAGGCAAAAATTAAGTTAGGACACTCACCTGGAATGCTGTGTTAGTTGTCAAGTGCCCCAGTACATATGGACGTAAATCCTAAGTGAAAGTTAGCTTATCAATCAATTAATATAAGGAAAGCAGAAATCCTTTGGGATGCATTGTACTGTGTACACCCCATGAAAGACAGGTCAAAAAATATAGCTTGGTGATCAAGGCACGGTGGGAGTGAGCTGTGAGAGAAGCAAGGTTTTAGGTGTAAATGTCCCAAAAAGAAACATATAAAAAAAGTATAAAATCTTGGAAGCATGGCCCTTTTTTGCTCCCTTCCACTATGTTTTGTCTCTTTCCCCCAAGGGCAGAGTCTGGCACAGTGACTCTGAAATGTCTGACAGTATGTTCTGAAGGACTCTGAATGCCTGACAGTATGTTCTGCAGGAATACAGCTAATGACTTAGACATGAGTAGCCTCATTTTTGAGGCTGAGCAGGGAACATTTCTGGGTCCATGTGCATTAATCCTGCTGCACGTATTTCTGCAAGACAGGAAGCCAAGGTGGCTGAGCTCGTCACATTCCTAAGTACCAAAAATTTCTGAGCAGTATCCCACCAGGCCTGCAAGGCCATCTCCTTCTTTTAAACTGGAAGATTTGTCAAAGCAAATGAGTCCCTGTGCCACCAGTGACTCCAACAACACATCAGTAAGCTAAATGACAAAACCAAGACATGACTTTAAGGCTGCAAACACTGCTTCAGAAGCCTGTGCCAGGGAGCCAGATGTTGCAGGAAAAACATCTGGGATTTTTGATTGCCTTTAAGAATGAGTAGGAGGAGAATTGTGATGTGGCATGAAAAATAGCCTGCTGCATATTTTCTGGATTAATGACAAAATTATCTCCTTTAAAATACTATAAAATGTAGGAATTTTAACTCATGTAGGATGGCTTAGCTGTAAAAAAAAAAAAAAAATATACATTGTACAGAAGTACGGAAAACCCTGAAAAGTTTCCAAATATGACATACCTCAAACATAGAACCTGAAACAGTTTCATAAGGATATTTAAAGAAGAAAATTTTTCTTTCAATCCATAAGCAAAGAACATGCTTTTATAGGGAGGAATGGGGGGAAGGAGGAAGGGAAAATGGGGACAATTCAAATGAAGCAGCCCATTGCAGTTAGAAGCAAACTTTAATGTATGCTTTGGATCTCCCCTTGATGTGAGTCCTGAAGGTATGAACCAGAAGTAGCTCTGGCCACGGGGCATTTCTGCTGTTCTAAGCAACTTGTATTATATGTATACCAGGACAAAACAGAGACCTCCGAAGAGAAAGGCAGTAGAAATTTCCTCTCCACCTTTCCACAAAGCTGGTGCTAATGAAAACATGTGTGCTGTGAGGAAAGGCAGAAAAAACTAAAAGTTATCTGCGGTCCTCCCCCTGCCCTGGGCTATCCTGAGGGAAGGGCTTTGCCCCCAGTTGACAGCTAGAATTCCCGACATCTCCAAAACAAGTACCAGGGATCAGATTTAGAAAAAGTTAGTGGGAGCCACACTTTGACCATAGAAAGTTTTGTAAGGCACTGTCAAAAATCAGTTCCTCAGGAATTCCATTTGGACACCAAAAATCAATGGATACTTTCAGTCCAATTTTTCTGTGCTTTAGCAAAAAAAAAAACCGTCCAACTTCACAAGTCTGTGCTGAAAAAACAGTCTCAGAGACCAGTGAGGGCAGCTCAGATGGAAATTGGCAATTCTGCCTTTAAAAGAGAGTTACAAAGCATGCAGTCACACACAGAACAGCCAGCAGAAAAAAAGCCACAGGCTGCCTGCCTGCACCATGAATGCTGCCCATCCTGCTCCAGGAGTGTCGAAGAAGCCCTTTGTTAAAAAACAGAGCCATTAATTGGAATAATGTTTGAGCATAAGGGAACTGGCTCCAGTAACAAAGCAGTCACAGTGGTAGCACAACCTAACTTTTAAATTTCTGTAATTTTCTTTCAGCATGGCCTGTTTTATCATCCACATGCTCAGTACGGTAGCTTCAAAGAATTACATGGAGTAGAAAATAGTACCTTCAAGTAACCTTTTCAACTGTGGGAAAAACTTCTTTCTTCAGGAGATGAAAATGAGCACATTTTGCCTTTCTAAACAGTTTTTACTTCTTCCACCTCCTTGATGCAGTTGATGCTCAGTAAAGCATGTCTTACCCACCACACTCAAACTGAAAACATCTTTTTAATAATAAGAATCACATTTCTTCAGCAATGAGTATCTACTGTATTTTTCTAGTGTTCTGGGATTCTGGGAGCAGCTTTCCTTGCCGTGGCTAAATTCCTTTCTCCTCTACAAATCCTTTTCACAGAAATTTAAAGAAATACATTTTCTCACTTAATTGTGTTGTCCAGACTTTGATTACAGTTATCTGCCTCAAATACTGACCTGCCTAGAATTTATCTGATGGGAACATGCTCCCCTTCAAGAGTTTGAAACACATTTTGGTATCTGGGTAGATTTGATAATTCCTGCTACATTTGTATATGCTACTTCCACCCATAACAATTATTCGTCATCTTCAGGCAGGGAAAAAAGTGCTTTATGACCATCCATCAGACCTTTGTTGCTTTTTTCACCCCAGTTATATCTTATTTCCTTTTTGAAACCCCATAATGTACTTTTCTTCATTTAGACATTTAAATAGTTTTGTAAGTTTGACTCCAAATGACTCTTATAACTGTGTAAGATTAAGGCTGATTTTGCTTAATGTTTTCACTCAGCATAGAAAATAGAAGGCTGCTGATGAAAACTCCTAGTAACATACAAAGTTAGGGACAACCTCCAAGAAAAAGATGAAGAGATCTAGCAGAAATAACTGGATTATTTTGAGAACTACAGTAGTAAAACAAGGTACATAAAATGCACTAAATGCAAGGGAATGGGTTTAAGAGCAAGTAACAGAAACATTCTGCAAACTGGAAGATTAACTTCTGAAAATGCTGAAAGAAGGAAATTAATTTGCTCAAGGAGAATTTGGATGGGGCTTTGAGCAATCTGGTCTAGTGGAACTCATGACAGGGGGTTGGAAATAGATGTGTTTTAAGATCCTTTCCAACCCAAACCATTCTATGAAATACAGATGCATGAGCAGTGGAAGACATAAAGCTAAAAACATGGGTACAGTTTGAGCAGCTGCTAGATAAGGATTACTCCTTCCTTTAAACCTAATTTGAAAGAGGAGTGTGGCTCTACTGTCACATACAGTTGCATTACATAGAGTGAGCAGACATTACCACTACAACTGAGAAAGGGAAGGTATTATCCAACCTTACAGCAAGGCACAGGCTCTTGTCCCTTGTGGTAGTTTTGATGCCCAGTGGTCTTTTGTGCGAGTTGACTTAACTGTGCTGAAAATCAACCTATCAAAAATATATAGTATAATACAGCAGACTAAGTAAGACAGAGAGAAAAAGGTTGAGGGTAAGAGAAGAATAAGAAGCATGACTCACATTTCAGCAGGAGTGAGCAAACCCTACAAACCTCAGGTGAAGTATGGTCTTCAAAAGGCCACCTGCAACTTGGCTCATGAGCAGGTGTCAAAGGTCCTGGTGAGTTTTGCCATTCTGATAACTATTATTCGTGAAAGTCCTAAATCAGTTAGTTACTAAAAAAAGCCATTTGATACTAACAATCTTGGTGACCAATTTGACCAATTGTTTGCGGCAGCTTAGATCCAAAACAGATACGTAAAAAAATGGTCTGTCTAGATTCAGGTTGCCATTTCCAAAGGCTTTGATATTACTATTACTCATTTGATCCAAGAGTCCTAGCTATTTGTTCATGTTTCCAGCTGGGAAGATAAACTGTTGATAAACTAGAGTTTTCTTTGATGCCACATTGTTTAGAAGAAATTCACAATGCTTCTCTTCCCTCAGCATGGAAAATCTGCCAGATCACAACATCATGTCACTGTATCCATGCTTTTAGCCAAAGCTTTACCCTAAGTGCTCATATTTGCCCTGCTTCCCCTCACCTTACTTGTGTATCATGGATTGCTGCCTCTTGCTTTTCCAGGAAAGCTGTTATTTCCATAGGCACACCCCAGCAAAAACTCCCTAGAGCCTCCCCAAGTCATTTGAACTCTTAAGCTTTTTATTTCCCTTCAGTCAGAACAGAAAACATGGACTTAACTGACTTTTCAAGCTCCTTTAGGGGAACAGCAATGATTAAACCTCCTGATACTTCGGGACAGTTTTCTTAAAGCAGCAATGTAATGTCAGATAAAAACGTTCCCATTTGTGGGCAAGGGCAAGTGATGACTGCTTTTTAAATATTTGCGAAAGTGGAGGCAAGCCTATTGACATTCTGAGACTTCCTGGTTCATATGCAGTAGCATGGTAGGGCAGAGTGCTCCTGTAACACTTTGGACACCTGAGTGCTCGTTAAAGGGAAAGCATGCAAGGGACTCAAATGGTTGTTGTGCTCTCAGAAAACAGACTAAAATAAATCTGTTATTTATTAATGTCTATGCCAGCACTGAAATGAGTACTGAAGGTCTTGACATTTCCAGTTTAAAGTCTTCACTATTTTCCAACATCATTATTTCTATTAACACTAAACATCTGGAAAATTCTCCTTAACCAAACCTTAGAATTGAATTTCATTTTCCAGACTAATAACAACTGTTCTGCCAATCCTGTTTACTCTGCAAACTCACCTCAAATTGTGTTATAGTTTATATCCTGTCTTCTCCTGCCAAAACCTTGTACTCCTCTGCACATTTAATAACACCATCTCTCTCACTCATCATCCTGATCTATCAAATTATGCTGATGTTAATAACATCTCTAATATAGTCATAATCAAACTTCTTCTGCATCAGTTAGCTTCACAGAAACCTTTGGCCTGCAAGAAAAAGCCAATGAGAAGTTTTGGGAGGAAGTAGGACATAAGGACATAGGAAAGTCCCAGAACTTCTCTCTGCATTTAGAATGTAAAGGATCCTAAGCACTAGGATGTTAACAGGAAAATTACTTCTTGCCCCTGCAGTAAGTTTTTATAGTTTCCTGGGAAGTTGCACAATCAGCATTCATTTCCCTGTTTACACTCAAGTAAAGCCTAGCAGCATGTGCACTCAATGAGATCATCTCACATTAGTCCTGAGGGCAGGCTCCCCCAGGGTGTGAGATGCATTGACCCTCACCAGAGCATACCTCCACATCAATTCCTAAGACAATTAACCTGAATACAGGACTAGTAAAGTTAGCTTAGGAGAAAGTCAACTGCCTTATAAGCAGACTCAGGTTCACTGGTCAGTAAAGCCAGAAACTTTCAAACCTAGTCAATTGCCAAATCTAGTCAAATCCTACCCTTCTCACGGTTTTATATACCCCCAGACCTGGGCATCATCCAGGGCATATGAAAGACTGGAATTTATAACCCTACACCCTCTCCTTTTTAAATATTTTGTGCAGTAAAATGGGGTTTACTATTTTAGCACAAGGGAGTAAGGAGTGAAGACAAAAATCATCTCTTTTTATACAAGGCTGCTAAACGTGGGGCTGCAGTTATTCAGCAGATAAGCAGAGGGGAGGGGGGAACATCTTTTTGAACTGCAGCATTCTGGGAAAAAAAAAAAAACAATGCAGGTAATTTAGGATAGAGAGAAAGCAGGAAAAAGTGTGAGACTTTCTGTGCAAGTGATTAGGGCACTTACATGAAAAGTGGCATCAGATCTTTTCTACTCCAAAAAGTGTTGAACAGTGGGTGGATAAAATGTGCAAGTATCTCACCAAACCCACTGTATGTCTAAAACCATTCACAGTATAGCAACCTGCAAGAAAAGATCTGAACAAGCTTTTTCACTCTTGAGCAATCAGTTTTCCTTTGCTACAAGCAAGATGTACAGCCACTTGGTTCCATTAGTGTCTCGTTACCCCACAGAAATATCCTCTTGTAACTTGGCCTTCAGTCATTCACACAGTTGTGAAAACAGCTGGCTTAATGGCACATACAAAAATCAGTCTTTATGTAGGGCCAAATTCTGTGCCTGGTCATAGCAGTAATCCTCTTACTTAGGTTCACTAGCAGTGTTCATAGACACAGTATCCAGCCCGTAAGTATTACTACTTAAGCACAGAAACTCAGTCACTGCAACAGCCTTATGCAGTTATCTGAAGGAAAACAAAAAAGGATATTGCTTACAACAGTTACACTTGTATGCTGTGAATATGAGAAGTCTGAATAACACATTTGATGAATAAGAACTATGTTTAAAAAACAGTGTGTTCCATTTTACTAATCTGTGTGAGAGTGAAATTGTGGGAAAAAAATATTATGCTAATATGAAACCACTTCAAGAAAGAAATCGGAAAATATGTGTAGTTAATCTTCCACTCAGGAAAATGAAAGTATGAGAACAAGCCCTAACTTTCTGCAGGGACAGCTGATGCTGGTGTAAATCACTGATGCATAAGTATGTGATTTTCATTTAGAATTATGTACTGAGCTGTTTACATAGCCTACGATTCCTGTTCAAATCTATTTAACAGTAATAGCCATGAGCTTTGCTACTCTTCAGAAATACAGTACAATGGAATTATTCTAGTGCTGCAAAATGGCTCATTCTTACTTTATAAATGACTTCTACGTGCACAAAATCAGGCTGCACTAAAAGCAGCTGATGAAAACAACATCTCTTCTTCTCTGTCTGTGCTGCAAAAGGAAAGGAAGAGGGGGAAAAAGGAGATGTGAAGTTACAGCTTTTAAGGCTTGCACCAGCAATTCAAGTCATATATTATACCCATCTGACCTTAGGTAGAAGTAACTCAATCTGTTTAATTGGGGGAAAAAATAAATAAAAAAAAATTAAAAAAAAGGAAGAACTTTTTAAGGGGACTTCAAGTGTTCTAGAGATTATTCCATTTCTTTGATGGACTCCAATAAAGTTCCCAGGGGTTTTGGAAGCAAGTTCTGGAGTAGTAGAAAAAATTTGGTCTTGAAAATTGTACAATTCAGTTGAGATAATAAACTTTATCCAGATTTACAGCAGAGATAGTTACATCAGAGTTAAAATGCTTGCTACAAATATTTTTCACTTTTACAGTAAATTTTCAGTTGCTGTTAAATTTAAATGTTACTGCAGATATCAGACAGAGGAGACAGAGAGCAGAAGAAGAAAGGTTATGTTTCATATTTTAAATCCTCTTCATCTAGGTACAAATCTTAATTGAATTATTTTTCAGGTGAATGGGTTACCTCTGGAAAGAAAATGGGAATTAAAACTCACACCATACTGTCCTCTCCCTTGGAGCCGGAAATGATGTCTCCAGAAGCTTCCTCAGAACTGGGGGCAGGGAAGAGACCAGGCAGACAGAGCAGAGGAGGGCAGGCCTGTGGAGTTTCTGGCCCCACTACAGACTCCCTCCCTTCCTTCAGCATCTGGACTAAACTGAGCTGTGCTCTGTCTCCCAACTGTGCCCCACACATGATACCGTGAAGAGGAAGACAGATTGCAGGGCTTAAAAAAACATAAAAGCTGCATTCCAGGTATTTTTGGGTTGTAATCCACATAACTTGTCTTAAATATCTACCACAGCATGAGAAAATCTGTATTCAAAACAGCCTATTTTTCAGAATTGATAACTAATACCACAAAAGGATCACTTAGCATTAAGCGCAGCCACAAACAGTCATTGTAAAATAACTTTCTGGAGCTGGGAAATGCAAGTAACTAAGATGAGATTTGCAAAGCCTCAGAAGCAATTTTTTAAAATTACTTTATATCCACTCCTTTCAGTAATGTGATCTTTTTTGTCCACGTGGAAACATCAGTGTCTCAGCAGTCTGTTGCCTCCCTGAGGAGATGCTTTGAGGTGAAGGAGGTGCTGAGGACATGCAATAACCTGGAGGAATCCCTGAGTGACCGTGGCAAGGTGCAGTGGGAACCAGGGTGCTTCTCCATTCTCGGGAGCACCAGGAAGCCTGACATGGATATAGGGGATTCCCCAGAGAAGGAGGAAGAAAGCATAAATGTTACTACCATAGAGGACTGATTCACAGGGCCCATGCTGAACAAAACTGTCCAATAATTTATCACCTGAAGACCAGACATAGCCCCACTTACTGAAGCCGACTGCAAAGAAAGATCATGGAACAAAACCGGTAGTGAGGAATTTCTTCATGTTCATGAAAAAAAAAAAAAAAAGATTTTTTTTTTTATAGTTTCAGGTTCCATAACAAAAATATATCTATATATGTTTGTGCATATGTGTATATATATTTTGATGTATTTATATACATATTTTTATATCTCTCCATATTTATAAAAGCAGGCATGGGAATGTCAGGTACTTACAACTTCTTGTGCAAATTGTAAGAAAATTTGTTGGGATCACAAACAAGTAGATAAGAAGACAAGGGCCTGCCCTTGAACAAGTAAGGCAAATGGATCCATATATGCACTTTATGCTGCACAAACACCTCCCAAGAACTCATATCTTTGCTACTCCTAGCTATCACACTAAGAATGCTGTCAAAATGTTTGCTACTTTGTAATCTAACCTTCTCCAAATCAAACCTGCTAAGTACTTTGTAAAAGTGGCAGTTTATTGCTAAACTGATGCTAAAAGCTGCCGTTAGTTTCATTGAAATATAAGTTTCTAGCATACAAATTTTTCTTGTACCATAAGTCTACCTTGAAAAGAAAAAGGGTTTATGAACTTTACTAAGTTTCAAAACTACATAACATCCTTGTTTCTAAGTTGGAGAGATGTCAATTTGGTAGGTGGACCACTCAGTGGATAAAGAACTGGCTGAATGGCTGCACACAAAGAGTTGTGCTCCGTGGCTGAATGTCCAGCTGGAGGCCAGTAATGAGTGATGTCCCTTCCCTCAGGGACAGGTGTTGGGACCAGACTTGTTCAACATCTCTGTCAGTGACATGGACAGTGAGATTGAGTGCACCCTCAGCAAGTATGCCAACGACACCAAGCTGTGTGGTTCGGTTGATACACTGGAGGGAAGGAATGCCATCAAGCTATCAGGAGAACTAGCTACCATGGATTTGGAGAAGTTTGAGGTTCTTAATGATTTCTTTGCCTCAGTCTTCACTGGCAAATGCTCCAACCACACTACCCAAGTCTTGAAAAGTAGACACAGGGACTTTGAGAATGAAGACCTAATGCTCACTGTAGGAGAGGATCTGGTGAGAGACCATCTTAAGAACCTGAATGTCCACAGGTCCATGGCACCTGATGAAATCTATCTGTGAGTCCTGAAGAAGCTGGTGAATGAAGTTGCTAAGCCACTGTCCATCATACTGGAAAAAATCATGGCAGTCAGGTGAAGATCCCAATGACTGGAAAAAGGGAAATATAACCCCCATTTTCAAGTACGGAAAAATGGATGAGCCCAGGAACTACAGACCAGTCAGCCTCACTTCTGTGCCTGGCAAAATCTTGGAGCAAATTCTCCTGGAAGCCATGCCAAGGCACCTGAAAAACAATGAGGCGCTTGATGACAGCCAGCATGGCTTTAGTAAGGGGAAATCCTGTGAGACCAATCTGGTGGCCTTCTATGATGGGGCTGTGGAACTAAAGAAAAGGGGCAAAGCAGCTGACATCTTCTGCCTGGACTTGAGCAAAGAGCTCCCTAAATTAAGAGACATTAATTTGATAGGTGGACCACTCAGTGGATAAAGAACTGGCTGGATAGCTGCACATAAGGGTTGTGGTCAATGACTCAATGTCCAGCTGGAGACCAGTAACAAGTGGTGTCTCTCAGCTATCAGTGTTGAAACCAGTCTTGATCAACATCTTTGTCAGTGACATGGACAGTGGGATTAAGTGTGCCCTCAGCAAGTCTGCCAATGACACCAAGCTGTGTGGTTCGGTTGATATGTTGGAGGGAAGGAATGCCATCCAGAGGGACCTTGACACGCTTCTGAGGTGGGCTGATGCCAACCTCATGAAGTTTAACCATGAAAAGTGCAAGGTCCTACACCTGGGTAGGAGCAATCCAAGGCACAGCCACAGGCTGGGCAGAGAAGAGGTTCGGAGCAGCCCTGTGGAGAAGGACTTAGGGGTACTGGTCAATGAGAAAATGAACATGAGCTGGCTTCAGTGTGCACTTGCAGCCCAAAAAGCCAACCATATCCCGGGCTGCATCAAAAGCAGTGTGACCAGTAGGTCAAAGGAGGCGATCCTGCCCCTCTGCTCTTGTGAGACCTCACTTGGAGTATTGTGCGCAGTTCTGGTGTCCTCAATATAAAAGGGACATGAACTGTTGGAACAAATCCAGGAGGGTCATGAGGATGATCAAGGGACTGGAGCACCTCCCCTATGAAGATAGGATGATAGAGTTGGGGCTGTTCAGCCTGGAGAAGAGAAGGCTGAGCTGAGACCTCATAGCAGCCTTCCAGTATCTGAAGGGGGCCTGTAGGGATGCTGGGTAGGGTCTCTTCATGAGGGGCTGTAGTGATAGGACAGGGGGTAACAGGTTCAAACTTAAACAGGGGAAGTTTAGATTGGATCTGAGAAAGGAATTCTTTACTGTAAGGGTGGTGAGGCACTGGAATGGGTTGCACAGGGAAGCTGTGAATGCTCCACCCCTGGTGGTGTTCAAGGCCGTGTTGGACATAGCCTTGGGTGACATGATTTAGCGTGGGGTGTCCCTGCCCATGGCAGCGGGGTTGGAACTAGATGGTCTTAAGGTCCTTTCCAACCCTAACTATTCTATGATTCTATGACTTGTTGGCATGCAGTAGGATTGAAAGAGCAAGACTTTGAGGAAAAAATTGTTTGCTATTTGCCTCAGGAAAGTAACTTCTAGTTCATGCAAAGGAAATCAGATTGATCTGTATTAATGGTGTCTGGCAGAACATTTTCTTACTTGCTTGCCAAAGTTTTGGTAAGGGATATATTGCCAACTGTAAGAAGCAATATGAATTGATATAAAATATACAAACAACTTGGTAACCTTCTCATGAGAGGGAAATATACATCATGAACATAATTTCTTTATTTTCTTTCCCTTCAGAGAATTAAGGAATTTGGCTCTTCCCAAAGTGTAGCAATCATGCCTAAGCATTTTATAGACTTCTAGTGAAAAACTGCCAAGCCTTAGAGACTTGTCAAGGGCAGAGGTTGAATATTAATCTTAACCACTCTTATTTCAACTGCATCTGAGCTCCCTCTTCTGACATTTAGATTTCTTTTTAACCCCTTAGAGGGATTGTAAAATAATCCCACCAAGTATACTCCCTGGAGCAAGTACTGTAAATAAGACCCATCAGAGTACTGTGGACAGTAACTCTCTTGGTTGCAGGTCCATACCCTATCACATACACTTACCATTTCAAGCAGGAATATGTGTGATCCTTTGTTAATGATGTCTATACTTTCTTTTCATTTAAACTACATTTTTCTGCCACTATCTTTTTTGCAAACCTGTAAGGGTAACTATTTTGAATACAGTTATACTAGGAAAAGTCCCTAGACATTTCATACACTTCTCCCTGATTTACTGAATTACTGGATAGCTTCCTAGGATGCTGTCCAGAATAGACGCTGATTTTAAAGCTTGTGCAATATTTAAGGGAATCAGTTCTTTATTATCCTCAGAGGTATGCACTCTTCTTTAATCACATCACAACTTGCATTGTAGTTTATGTCTAAGCTGTCATCCTCAGAGGGCAATATTTTATTCTTTTTTAAATACACTGACCCATATATGAATAAACGTTTCCTGTCTTTTTGGCTGCCAGGCATTTGAGAGCATTCTAGCTATTTTTTTTTTTTTTTTTTGTAATATTTATCTCTTTGACTAAAATTTTTGTAGCTCATAAAAATTGTCTGTATGGTCACACATCCCCTCAGACATCTCCACCCACAGCTATATTTCAGCATCTTCAGCATACCAGTCTCTTCAGTATATCTGAAATTTCATCTTTCCAGCCTTTTTTTTTGGCAAGAAAATAACTGTATGGTTACTTCTAGTTCAGCTTTAGCAATAGAACAGTTAAGAGAAGTCTACAGTCAGCTATCAGCATTTTCACTTGACTTTGCATGATGTTGTTGTCCCTACTTTATGCTAAGGAATTTTAGTCAAGCTCTTTTCAGTCAAGATAAGTGGTTTTCTAGCATAGTAAAAAAATTCATCACCCAGAAAACATTCATTTTACTCATAAGACCATGGGCATGTCTATTACACTCCAAAGCGCCTAAGCTTGTCCCTTAGGGAAGACCAAGGGAGAAAAAACCTCACACAGCAGTTATCTTGATTTATGATTGCTATGTTTTAGGATGCATCTTCTAAAAGATACAATGGTGATGGGGTGGGCTGTGTGGAACTGGTTTCATTTCTGCCAGTATGATCACATTTTAAAATCACAATTGAACCCTATGCTAGCCATGAAGATCTGATGGAAAGCAAGGAGTTTGCTCAGTTTCCTCGAGGTTTTTCTAACCAGACTACAGTCCTCTGGCCACCTCACCTTGTCTCAGCAGACCTGCTTGATAACACTTGCTTCCTAACACGAGTACCAGCAGAAGATACGAACTAGTGGCAACAGCAGTAAATAGTTTGTGAGAAAATGTTAAGAAAAGAGATGAAGACCAATACATAAAGGAACAGCCTATACAATTGAAGGGGTGGGTTTGGAAGAGTGTTGTGCACATTGAATTGAGTTTGGCAAATGCTGACCATTCACAGAGCCCTAATGATAGCCAACAGGCAATTTTTTGCATGTTTTTGGCAAAAAGTGAACATGGAATTGTTGTTATGCAGACTGAGGAAAGTTCTACTATCCATTAAACTTTTTTAGATTTTAATTATTTGTCTTTTCCTCACTAAAATTCAGGATTAATTATAGAGTGGAATATATATACAAGACTGAGCAAAAGAAGGCAGCTCCCCACAACAATTTATCACACTAAATCTAATCTTCTAGCACTGAGACAAGTATCTAAGTTGTGATGCTGCAGGCTACAGAGAATGAGGTTCTCCTTCAACAAAAATATCTATCTTGGTTGGCTCCACAGAGTCATCCCAGATCATATGAATTTCCATCCTCATGCTCTCTCTCTCACTTCCATTCTGACCATAAGTTTCATGATGCAATGAAAAGTTTCTCCATCTGGAGTCAAAACTCCAAAAATATAGTAATGGAGGAGAAAAAAATCAAACTTTCATTTCAAAAGAAAAATAAATCTTTCTGAAGATCTGCAATCATCTCTATTCAAGTATAAAAGCTGCTAATGATAGCTATGTTGTGGGATTACACACCATATATCCATAACGACTGGTGCTTTATATTTCTTATTTGACCTGAATGGATTAGTCTTGTCTTTCTTGGAACTCTTCATGGCTGTATTGCAGCTTTACTGGGGACAGAGAAGTAGCAGATGAAGTTCAGACAAGGCTTATACAGGCTTGCCATTCTACCACTGTTTTCTAACCCCAAGGTTAGCAGGGTTAGATAGTCAGTGCTGAAAACAAAGGCCTAATTGAAAACAATTCCCTAATCTGTAAAGCAGCTTCTGTGAATGCTGTCACAAGTAGAGATTCAAAACTCTGAGCGCAGACACTGGATCTTCCTAGCTCATTTGCTTTGTAGCACATATATTCAAGCGTGACCTCTTCATGCCTTTCCCTCTATACATTTTTATTCTTGAGTGTAGAGATATAAATGTATTATGTATTTCTTTCTGTCGTAATAATACCAATTACACAAGTTATACAGCCAGAAGAGGTTTTGAATAGAAGCCATTTGAAGGTAACTACTGTTCTGAGAGGAGAAAATAGTTGCAATTAGATGCTTTCATTTCTGTGCACAATTCTGTGACCCTGAAAAGAAACTAATACCAGAGCCTTTCTCCTCTGGTGATAGAACCTAATATCTGAGAATCTACTGCATTTAATCTCTTGCCAGGGATCACATAGACCAAAGATAAAAATATCAAAACAGTGTAACTTGGTGGATAGTGCTTTATGGAACAGACCATAAGAGAAATGTGACTAATAATTTGGTAGGCTCTTTAGAGGCTAATAAACTAGGTGAAAATAAAAATTTATAAGCTATAACATCTAGAAGTTTTAAACACTAAGCAGAAGATTGCTAAATTATCTGGTATACAAACATTCTCCTCCAATTATAGGGAAACAAACAAACAAAATAATAAAACAAGAGAACACTTTTTTGATAGGCTATCTTAGAAAAAAGTCCTGGATATCAGAACCAAATACACCATGCAGATGGGAGTTTCAAGTTCTCCTTGTTTGTGTTGACTGTTCATATACAGGCATGTGTTTAAAAAAATCTCCTTGTGAAAAATAGCAACAATTCTTGCGTAAACTGGCTGTAAGAGAGTATTCATTATGTTGAACACTCAAGTCTAGCATTACACAAACAAAGCCTCTGTTGTGACACCAGCTAACAGGACACAACATGATCCTACAGTGATAAGGCAGATAGAATTTGCAGTGTTTAGCATGATGGGCTGCTCTTTCCAATGGGGCAATAAATACAATATATGCTTGTCTACATGGTCATTGAGCAGCTGAGGATTGAAACTCAGACCTACAGATAATGCTCAAAGTATTATTAAGGAAATACAAATAACTGGCCTATTTAATATCCATACAATCTCCTCTCCTTTTTCCAGATCACCACAGATTTCTGCTGGCATCTAAGCCTGAAAAAGCCCAAATGAGTATCAGCTACAGACTCTTACATGTGTACCAGTTGTAAACTGATAGATATAGAAGGGGCATGAATTTCTTTCAGGTTAATGGACACATTTGTAGCAACCTAGACTCCACCTGGAGTTCTGAGCCCTGACTTGAGAAATGCAGGTCTAAGCCTTGAAATGTCGTGCTGACTGAGGCCTCAGGAAAGCTGCATTCATAATCAGCGGGACGCGTATGAAGTGATTTGCTTTGTTCTTGTAGCAGGGAGGAGGGGATGGGCGGGGGGCAAACTGAATAGCTCTTCTGTGACTCAGTATCAGAGGAAAAGGCAGTAATAAACAAGGTCTTAAGAGCATATAACAATCTGTACATTCCAATACAGAGAATGCATCCTAAAATGTTTTCTTGAGATGAATAGCAAGATAAATCTATAGGTGAGGCTTTCAATTTCTTCCAAAAGAGCTGTGAGAGGACTATGGAAGAGATTCCAGAATCCCAATCAAAGTACATCAGTCCCTGGATCAATAGGCTCCCAAGGGCAATTGCTAGAACCTCAGAGAGAGTATCTCATGAAGATGTCCAGGAATGCTCAGGAGAAAGGAGCGACAGGGGTGTCATTGGGAACAATCATGTCTGCTTCCCATCAGATCCATTTCCCAGAATAAAGACTTTAAGAACCTGCTTCTTGCTTCTCCCCTTCCCAATATCCATTCCTTCAGCACCAAACTTGCATTCCTCCAACCCCCTCACACAAACAGCTTCTCAAGGCTACCCATACAGCCAAATAGACCCGCGGTTAGTGAGCAAATTAAATTGTTACTTCATTTTCACTGTCCTCAGCCTCCTTACCACTGCAGCAGGCCCACACCTTTCCTTGTAATTCAATTGAAAAGGCTCCCAACGAACACCCCAAGCAAGATCCAATAAAAGAGCAGAAGCAGCACATCTCTCAGAGAGAAATACAAACACAGCTTGTGCAGTAGACTTCTAATTCATAAAAATCTAATTTAGAAAAGATGATTTAAGGGATTTAAGAATATAGATTGAAACTTAAAAAGCTTTGCTCTACAGCTGAACCCAGCCTCAGTCTTCCTAGGCACCCCAAGATAACATATTTCATTGGCCTTTGGCCTAAATTCTGACTTCCCAAGATGGGGATAAAATTCTTCTCCCTCACTATGATTTTGTGAGGATCAAATCTGTTGTTGATTATGAGGCACTCAGATACAGTAACACAGACCTTAAAAACACAGTCCCAGACTACATTTCTGCCAGTATTTTAATTTCAGATGTTAACTCTACACTATTTGCAGTGCTGCTGTGTAAAAGCTTTGCTTTGATTAAAGTGTTTCGTATGAGGAGATGTGAGCCAGTATGTCCTGTCTTCACTAATCCTTTTTCCTCTTTCCTTATCTTCCTTTTTGCCTTTACCAGAGCTGCAGATATCTTAGACTTGAAGTGTAGCACTGAGCTCAGGAAAAGAAAGCTTTGTTCTTCCCTTTCTGCTGACATTTTGTGTGACCTCAGGGAAATCATTTAACCTGTTTTTTCCCCATGCACAAAAAGAGGGCAAGGATGTTTTCTTTGTCCCATCTGTCAATATGATACAGCAAGCTACCCCAGCTGCCTCTGACTACATTTGCAGACAGGGAGCCTCATCTGCATCTTGTGTGAGGCTGTTGAACACCGCCATGGCTGTAACACAGAAGAGAAGCACTTAACAGATGGTGGCAGTAATGCCAGGCCACAAGGAGATCCCCTGGCTTTGAGGTTATAAGGAGAAAGGCGGTGTTTTCCACCCACCTTAATCCTACTTCCATATGGCTTTGGGGAAGGACTGCAAAGAAAGCGGAAGGCAGCTGCCAGCTAACAGGAATAACATGAACCAAACTGGGAAGTGGTGGACATTTGTACCTTCAGAGATTTTCCTGTAGCCTTTTTTTTGCTCTATGCCAGTTCAAGGCTTGCTCTGGTCCTGGCTGATCTCCTCAACTTCACAGGGTCCTCTCCCTGCCTCTTTCCAGCCTGCCCCCTAACACTCTTCCATACCCTTGGGGTGCCCTCCTCCCTTACAGTACTGTCCTTTTCCTATCTCCTGAAAAGGGGAATGCTTTTACAGCTGTTTCTGCTTGTGCTGCAGTGTTCTCTTCCCCATTACTGTTTGCCTTGTCAAACTGTAAAACTTGGCCTTGGGGTAAACTATCTACAACTCACCAATTGACCACCACCCTGAAAAGCCTTACTTTTTTGGTTCTGTTACTCTAATAAACATGGTGATAGTGGTGGTTATTATTGATATTAATGCTAATATTAATATACTGTCTTCCAAATATTAATATTAATATTTGCAACAAGGTAAAGAGACTAACACTGGGAATGGTGGGCCTTCACAGAGCTGTTGGACCTTATTACAAACCAGTTCTCATAAAACAAGAATTTCTAAAATTTCCATGTGTTCTTTATTACTAATTATCACTAAAATTAGAAACAAAGCACTTAAGGTACTATCCTTACGAAAGCTGCTTGAAATGAAATGGTATGTTACTACTTAGAGCTAATAAAAGCAGGGAGCAACAAGCAGCAGCAGCCATCAATGAAGTCTTCATAATTTCTTTGGAAACCAGAGCTGGCTTGATTTTCTGTTTCAGAAACACCCAAATATAGTAGTAATTTCAGCAATGCAACACTTTACTTTTCACATTTTCTCCTAATCCTATACACCTGTTGCTTCACTGGTTAAGATCATGATTTCATTAGTGAAATGTAAGAGTAACTTACTGATTTTACCAAGTACTGCACTAATTTTACCAAGGATGCCTTTTAGAAATATCATCTACAGTTGACATATGTAAACACACAGCAGAATTAAAACCAGAATTTGAGTTGCTCTTATCTCCATTTAACTGCAGCAGATTTGTGATACTTGCCAAAGTTTAGGCATAGATTAGTGAGTCAATGAATAAAAGATATATTTCAGTATGCATATATATTTACAGGTATATATAGATTTGGATTTCAAAGTACAAAATTTAAGGAGAAAAATGTTGTGTATATTCTTCCTCTAGCTGAAGTCAAAATCTATCATCATAGAATCATAGAAAAGTTAGGGTTGGAAAGGACCTAAAGTTCATTTAGTTCCAACTCCCCTGCTATTGGCAGGGACACCTCCCACTAAACCATGTCACTCAAGGTTATGTCCAACCCGGCCTTGAACACTGTCAGGGATGAAGCATTCACAACTTCCCTGGGCAACCCATTCCAGTGCCTCATCACCCTTACAGTAAAGAATCTCTTCCTCAGATCCA
>JASSUY010021538.1:0-18380 GCA_032466535.1 Forpus xanthops | reverse complement strand
TGCCTCACCACCCTCACAGTAAAGAACTTCCTCCTTATACCTAACCTAAACTTCCACTGTTTAAGTTTGAACATATTATCCCTTGTCCTATGATTACAGCCTCTCATGAAGAGACCCTCCCCAGCATCCTTATAGCCCCCCTCCAGATACTGGAAGGTCTTCATGCAGCCTTCTCTTCTCCAGGCTCAACAGTCCCAACTTTCTCAGCCTATCCTCATATGGGAGCTGTTCCAGCCTCCTTATCCTCAAGGCCCTCCTCTTGACTTGTTCAAACAGCCCCATGTCTTTTTTATGTTGAAGACACCAGAACTACACACAATACTACAAGTGGGATCTCATGACAGCAGAATAGAAGGGCAGGATCACTTCCTTCGAACTTCTGGTCACACTCCTTTTGATGCAGACTAGGACATGGTTGGCTTCCTGGTCTGCAAGTGCACACTGAAACCAGCTCATGTTTTGTTTCTCATCGACCAACACCCCCAAGTCCTTCTCCACAGGGCTGCTCTGAATCTCATCTCTGCCCAACCTGTAGCTGTGCCTGGAATTGCTCCGATTCAGGTGTAGGACCTCCTACTTGGCTTGGTTGAACTTCCTAAGGTTGTCATTGGCCCACCTCTCAAGATTGTCAAGGTCCCTCTGGACTGTATTACCCTCCCTCTAGTGTGTCAAACAAATGACACAGCTTACTGCTGCTGGCAAACTTGCTGAGGGTGCACTTAACACTCCTTAGAACTTAAAGCATGTGATCCTTGAATATCAACCAGCAGTCTTGAGCCCCCCTGACCTCTAGGGCTTCATGCCATGGAACCTCACTAAGCAGGCTCCTCAAGAGGCCAAAGTCTGCTCTTTTGGAGTCCAGGACAGTGAGTTTGCTGCATGCTCTTCTCACTGACCCAAGGATCTCAAACTCGACCATCTCATCATCACTACAGCCAAGGTTGTCCAAAAGCACCACATTCCCAACCAGCCCCTCCCTGTTGGTGAGCAGTGGCCAAGCACGGCACCTCTTCCTGTCAGCTCTTCTATTGCTTGCAGAAAGAAGTTGTCTTCCATACAACCAAGGAACCTCCTAGATTGCTTGTGTTGGGCCGTACCATCCCTCCAACAGATATTAGGGTGGTTAAAGTCCCCCATGAGAACAAGGGCCTGAAAGAATGAGGCTTTTCCTATCTGTCTATAGGGTGCTTCAACCACAGAGTTGTCTTGATCAGGTGGCCTGTAACAGATCACAGTGCTGCCATCCCTTGTTGTTTTCCCTTTGTCCCTGACCCACAAACTTTCTATTGACTGCTCACCTGTCCCCAGACAGAGTTCCGTACTCTCCAGCCTATCACTGACATAAATAGGTACTCCCCCCTCCCTGTCTCCTGGCCTATCTTTCCTAAAAGAGCTTATAACCTTCCAACACTAAAGTCATAGGAGCCATCCCATCATGTATCTGTGATGCCAATGATACCGTATCCCTGTAGACATGCACACATCTCTAATTCCTCTTGTTTATTTCCCATACAATGAGCATTTGTATAGAGGCATTTGTGCCAAGCTCCAAATAAAGCTGACTCATTGGCTGGAGCAGCTGAAATATCTCTTCATCGCTCAAAGTGCTGGCAATGGATCGGAAGTGTTGAGACAGATCAAAGCCCCCCTCCCTCAGCATATTTAGTTTAAAGCTCTCTTGACAAGCCTATCAAATCTCCTACCAAAGCAGCTTTTTGCCTTCTTTTTCAGACCAGCTCCACTTGCTCCCAGTAGACCTGACCTCCCAAATCAAGTCTCATGTTCTAAATAACCAAACCTTTGACTATGACACCACTGTTCTAACCATTTATTAACCTGCCACATCCACCTGTCATTTTCAAGGTCCTTTTCTTTGACACAGAATCAATGAAAAAACTAATCCACACAGCCCCTAACCGCCTTTCCCAGGGCTCTGTAGTCCTTCTTAATGTTCCTCAGGCTACCGTTATTTATGTCACTAGCACCCACATGGATGACAACGAGTGGGTAACAGTCAGCAGATTTGCTAGACCAGGCAGGCTCCTAGCATCATCCCTAATCCAAGCCCCTGGTAGGTAACATACCTCCCTTATGATGGGTGCCTCTGTGCCCTTCAAAGTCGAGTCAACCTACTACTATGGCCCACTGCTTTTTACTGGAGGCACCAGTAGTGGTCGTCTTTACTGGTGCATCAGTGGTTGTTCGTTTGGTGGGGTGAGTGTTTCCTTGTTAGCCCCCTGCAGAACTAGGAAGAGGTTCTGGGCAGAGACATTGGATTTTGGAGAAGCCCCTTGCTTTTAATTGTCCTCTTCCTTTTTCTGATTTTGTTACTAACTCACAACCTCCCCCTCCTTCTTTTCTGTATGTGCTATGGTGGATGCTTGTGACGCCTGCACAGTTTGGGCCAACAGCAAGCAGACCAGCTCCCTGTCAGCATCCCTGACATATTTTAGTTACTGACAGTGTCCCGTAGCTCAGCCACCTGCTTCAAGAGGACCTCTACCAGGGCACACAATGTGCAGCCCTGCCTGTTGTGCACTCTCACCTCAAGGGACCAGTGCAGGCACTTTCTATGCCCCGAGCTCTGCGCTGCAGCCTCCCCTCTCATTGACCCTGTCTGATGCCGACGCTGCCGCCATCAGGGCAGCCAGAGCAGAGCTCCCAAAGCAGTCCCTCGCCCGGAGGAGAGCGCTCCACATTCCGCTAGCTGCCCACTCACGCTGTCAGTGCCAACTGCCCTGCCACACCCTCTTCCTGCACTCCTAGGACAGTGTTTTCCCTGCTCAGGATGGGGTGTCCCTCCCACCCCCTGTTAATTCTTGCTCTCCTCATCGGAGCTACTGGCTCCTGGGCAAGGTCTGGGGAGGGCTTGATGCTCCTTTGGTGGCTCTTACTGCTCAGAACTGAGGCTCCTGCAGGTGGTGTTTCCCCTTGCTCCCATGTTGAAGGCATCTTCCCTGAATATACTCACTTTGGCAGATGATCTCTTTCTTTACTATTTCAAAAACATGTGAAATCCATGATCACTTTGACCATTGAGCTATTTACTGAAAAAATAAAAATGAAACTATCTTCTTAGTATCCTGATGCTTTCCCAAATTCTTTTTAAGGATGGGAGGGTAAAGAGCTTTATTTGTGTTTGTGACAACCTGCATCACTTTTTAAAAGAAAAAATTACTCTTGAGTAAGCTCGTCATGATTAAACCCCTTAAGCAGGCAAATTTTTAATGCCTGCTGCTTTACAAAGCAGAGGTGAGGGAAAAGATAAAAAGATGTTATTTGTTGAACTTCCTCATATTAATGTATTCCAGTTCCCAGACACTTCTAAGTTATTTGACTAAGTTCTGAATGAGACAAGTAGGAAAAAGCTAATGGAAGCCATGAAACAGACCTACCTTACATTAATTATGCCATTTGTTCTTTTAATAGTGAAATAGGTGCTATTTCTTCACTAGATTTACCATGATGAGTGATCTGAACATTGGGCACAAAGAGAATAAGCACTCTTAGTGTAATTTATTTAGGCTCAAAAAAGAGAAGTCAAAAGCGAAAATTAACTTCTCTTAAATAATACTACGGTGGTGCTTCCCTAAAGCTAGTAGAACTATTAGTGTTATTTAAAGTACAAAGTCATTATTAGCTGCAAAAGGGACAATATGCTCCTGAAATAATAAGAATAAAGAATCTGTGATTTGCATTGCTACAGATTTACTTAATATTATTATATAAAGTGATTGAGGTTATAAGAGCAGAGTAGGCATGAATAGATTCTCAATATGCTATGTTTTCATCTTCTGATACAGCATTATCAAAAGAATAATAATAGCATGAATTCTCTGCCAAGGTGAATTAGTATGTGCAGACCCAATTTAATAAAAGCTCCCAGTGGCTCAAGAATTAAACTGTAGAAAGGGATTTGTTTACTTTAAATTTATTAATAGCACCTATTAACTGTAATGCAATGTATTATTAACTTTAATGGTGTGGGTGGAAAAAGATTACCCAGTGAAAACAAAAAGTCTATTTGCAGCAAGTAAGACCTGTTACATATTTGAAATTTTGGTGGAAAAATGGTTAGGTACTACAGACTTGTTCTTACAGTAGCCATATGGATGGTTCAAGGCAGTATCTTATTTTTTAGAGAAGAATACTCTTTTACTGTATGTCTGGTTGACTTTCTGGTTATTGAAAACTGCACGATAGGTTGATAAAAGTGAGGCCTGTATAACCTGTCTGTCTTCTAAGCAGATGTAGTGAGAATCCTAGAAATGGTCATTTTAGCTTGAAATTGTTTACGGCACCAGTGTCTATTTATTCCTCATTGTCATATTATTAGTGCCCTTGTTTATGCTTGTATTATATTTTGTTATTATTAATTCATAACAAAGTAGGCATACTCAGAGGATGCAGAGCAAATACAAATCAAAGAAGATTAAATAATTTAAATCAAATAAACTCAGTAATTGAAAAGCTCTGAAGAACACTACTGTGTGAACAATCTGTGTGAACTGTTTCCTTTGGGGCTGTGCAGATCTGTGTGGTGTGCCATGCAGGGCTACAGTTAAATGTCACAATAAAACAATGTCTGAAAGATCATACTATCCACCCAATAAATCAATAGATCATAATATTTACTCAATAAATCAATAAAATTATGCAGTGTATGAACATTTCTTGAATGCTTATTTTCTATGTTTCTGGGAGCCATAATATCAATGGGTTGAATTGCATTTTAAGCAAAACAGTGTTTTTATCAAAAAGATTGTTTGAGGCAGACTTGCATTTTCATCAGTGAAACCTCTTAGCCCTTTACCTGGTCTCTCCTTTAGCTAATTATGGAAGTGAACAAAAGCTGAAACAGGGAACAACCACGGCAGTTCCCTCTGTGCTCAGGAAGTGTAGCTTGTTCCCCTGAAGACATGCCAATATCTGCCTAGCAGTGAATAACTACTGAAGTCCTTCAGTGATACAGCAAGGAGAATGTACTGCATATATTGTGTTTGAATGACAAGATTTTGATAACAGAGGGGCTACAGGAGTGGCTTCTGTGAGAAGCTGCTACAAGCTTCCCATGAGTCCAAAACGGCCAATGCTAACCAGATCCAAGACAGACCTGCCACTAATCAAGGCTGAGTCAATCACTGGTGGTGGTAGAATCCTAGAATAATACAATAGTTTGGGTTTGAAAGGACCTTAGGATCATCAAGTTCCAACCCCCCTGCCATGGGAAGGGACAACTCCCACTAAAACATGCCACTCAAGGCTACGTCCAACCCAGCCTTGAACACCAACAGCGATGGAGCATTCACAGTTTCCCTGGGCAACCCATTCTAGTGCCTCATCACCCTCACAGTAAAGAATTTCTTCCTTATATCCAATCTGAACTAAATGACTACTGCTATACCTAAACCCAGGACACATATGTTTACTCTTTTCTTCTTCTCTAAATAATATTTCCTCACACATAAAGCACTCTTCTACTCTGTCCATTACTGTGTGAGGTTTCCTTGCAGAAAAATTACATTTTCAACTACTGTAGGATCTGCGAAAGCTCTAATGACAGAAAGGCTCTCAACATATAGGTGCAGTATAATTCATCTACCAGTGTTTTGTGGTGCTGGGCTTGGTATTAGCATATGCTTAGCACAGTAGGGAAATAAGAATCAGTAATATTTTATGAGGATTTTAATGTTCTTATGGGCATAGGGTGTGCTATCTCCAATAACTATACAAAATTAAAGTGTAACATTGTGGGGAAAAGAATGAGTAACAGGTTGTGATAATGAAGATTTATTTACTTCTCAAGATTTGATTTGAAGAAAGTTGCTGACACATGATCACATGCAGATTTTGGTTTTGCACTTTGAATGAATAAATATTATAGAATTCCATGTAACATTAATGTCACAGGCACTATTACTGTAATGCATGTTATCCCCAACCCCAATGGACATTTAGAAAATGGAAGTAATTATGTGAATTTCCCTTAATAAAAAAGAGGTTTTTTAAAGAAAATACTTAACATCTCAGGATAGAATGAAATTTTGATAGAACATGGAGAAAACTAAAAGAAGGCAGAAAATGAAAAAATATAACATTGGAGCAATATTATATTTGTCATGCAGAAAGATAGTATCCTTTGAACTTTTCTATCTTAATATTTAGCTATCCCAATAGAAAATCATGCTATTATGCTGTGTTTAGGTCAATACAGCATTGTAAGTATTAACTGAATTGGTGGAGGAAGAATTGAACTCAAGGACATTCCACAATGTCAATTGATTGTAGTTTGTTTGGAAAAAGAGCTCAAAGTCATGGAGCTCAGATAGCCTTTTGAGGGATGAAATATGAACCTCTGAATAATTTTACCTTTTTAGACAAACAGTAGTGCTCAAAAAGTGATTTTGCAAAAACTGTGTTTAGGGTAACTAAAAATCAGCAAAAAAATATATTGTATTCATTTCTTTCTTGTGGTTGTCTAGGTAGATACATAACATTATCTAATGTGGTCTGTGTACAGATCAGGTATTAAAACAAGTGGATCTTTTGAGACCTGAGACCTAAGACCTAAGAAAGAAAAAGAGGTCCAAGTTAGCACATCTTTAATCTTAACAGGAATTTCAGTTAGTAAAGGTAGAAATGCAGTTCAGAAAGAGACAGGTCCTTCTTTTCAGAAGTGACATAATTGAACAATCAGAGGCAATACTTGAATGAAACTCCTTTAGGCAGGAAAATGAAGCTATGGAAGAAGCACTAATGCTTCCCACTTACTCTTCTGCAAAGGCTATCTAGTAGAAACAGATTGCAGAATAGCACAGTGTACCTGCAACCTGGAAATGTTTCTTCTTTCTCTGTATGCACGTGTTTAGAACACAGATAAAATGTCTTATTTTACACAATAAATTTGTTCTTTCAGAGTTAATTCCTTGTGGTAAGGGGAATTCTTTGCTAAAATTGTGCATCTATTCACATTCAATAATCCAAATCCTCTTAATAAGCCAAAAGCCAAAAGCTTTTCCATTAGATTTATATAGTAAGTCATTTTCACACTTTAACTGAGGCTGATGGTAGTCATTTTCCTTGCAGAGCTCTTTTTTTTCAAGTTATAAATTCATGAAACAAGAATGGGGACATGAGAGGGAGTGCTTGGCCAATTATGTTTACTGTGCAAATTGAGTGATTAGTAATAGATTGGAAAGCCTTGACTTTATTTCTTTTGCTTTCTCCAATGAAATTGGACCCACAGCATAAAAAAAAAAAAGAAGCAGTATCTTTTAATTTCATTGTACATCATTTGCAGATGTATTTCACAAAATAATCAGACTCAGCATAAAACCAAATTTAGATGAAGAACAGATGTATTAAGAGAAATACTGGAATTCTGCTAAATTTTGCTGAAACATCTGCATGAACCTAAGAAAAATATATTCCTTCTGTTCCTGTGAAGTTTACTTGGCATATCACAAAGTCCTCTGGGCTCCACAACCTTGCACTTCAGTCCCTAATGAGTGGCAGTGTAATCCCTCTGCAAAAGCCAGTATGGTATGAATTTTGAACTAGCTGAGCCAGTGTCTGAGCTTATTTAAGCTCTAAGATTGCTGTGAGAGCAGCCAGCAAAGCCTGCAGGTACCAAGGCTACCAGCAGACAGTCAGCAGGTATAATTGGTTGCTGTGAACTGAAGAGGCTTATATGTTAGCTCATGTTAGTATACTACAGAATAAGATCCAGGACACTAGCTGTATTAATTACAGGGGGAAGGGAAATGCAGGTTGCTGCTAGATACATATGGCAGATCCTCCTTCCTCTTACCAATGAGGTAGTAAACACTAAAGTGTTAGACCTTTCTCATATAAATTATATTTAAATGAGAAAGGTTATATTTAATATGAGCGGACTAAACAGGGCCTAAACCAGAGCCACCAACAAACTGAAAAATACTATTCCTGTCCTTTCAGTCCTGTCTTAAAAGAATACTGAAAATTATCCTCTTTGGGGGAGGGTGGAGGGGAGGGTGGGCGGAATTGTGTGCGTAGGTGGCTTTTCCCTTACTGTCATTACCAGCTGGCTGCTCTGTTGTCTTTTCTGTCTTTTTTTTTTTTTTTCTAATGGGAAAAATGATTTCTTTCTTTCCTGTCTTTTTAGTCTGAGACACAAAGCTTTTGTTCTGTAAATACTATTCTGTTTCTATAAAGAACAAAAAGAAAACAAAATACAGACCTGAAGTACTAGAAATTACATCATTCTAAGCTCAAGAATAGATTGTCTTACTCTCGGGGAGTTACTTATCTTGTTCTCAAAAAAAAAAGTCCCATATAGACTGCTCTGCTTATGTCTCTCTAGTTTCCAACTGTCTGCTTTCAGGTGCCTTTTACTTAATTATGCACTTGGGTAAGCCACAGAATACTTTAAATAAAACTAAATGTCCCATTTTTATTAAAATAAAATAATTTGCACGGACAAAGTACTGAAACTCAGGCTTCTTTAACCTTCTTATTCTAAGCATTAGATTTGCTTAAATACTTCTAAAATAGCTCTTCAAACTGGCTGAATATATGTAAGCTTAACAGGACTGTGCTCTGAATGTAAAAATGAAGCCATCTGAGATCATTACACTTACATACTTTCTTGTGACATTTCAAAAGGAATCTGGTTATCCTACAGGATAGCTTCTTTATTAAAAATCTCTCTTGGATCTTTGGTTTTAAATTCTGTTAGGGCTTTTTAATTTGCTCTCACTTCAGACATTCTTCTTTTTATTCCATTCAGATTGCCACAGGAATACTTCTTGACCCTTTGTTAAAGATGTAAAATATTTTGACTCGTATTTACAGCAAAGTCTGATAGTAATTAAAATACAGCACTTGCAAAATGATTTCTTACTGCAGAAATTGTCAGTATTCTATACATAATAAAAGGAGAGTTCTCATAGCAAAATTTTATTTTAGTAGTTTTTATTTTGATAAAATACAATAACTTTGGCTGAAATTCTGAAAAAAAAAAGTGTTTGTCTTAGACATCCACTTTACTTAGAGTGTTTGCTTCTCATTGAAAATAATGAAAATTATTTATCTGTGAAACTTACCTCACTGCTTTGGATCAGAGTCTTAACTTACTCAATGAACTTCCTTGTGACTGACATTTGCCATTTCAGTGAAGGGCTGTAAGAACCTGGCTAAGTTATACTCCTTTGCAAAATCTGAACTTGCAGATGTTAAGTAGAGACTTGCTTGCTCCTTAAAGTACCTGACAGGTCATTTGCCAAAATATATTATCTGCCTTCCAGCTTAGATTTTTTTCAATTTTTGTATCCACTGCTTTTCGAGATTCTGGATACAAAATAGAGAAGGAATGAGAAATTATCTCAGTCCTGTTGCTGCTACTGTTTGGTTTCATAAATACAGGGAGAACCTATAGAAAATTAATTTGGAATGATGATTTGGAAGAAAAAAACAATTTAGGAGTCTAGTAGGAGGACAAAGAATTGGCTTAAAAGGGGAGCAAGCACTGAATTTCATCCATACATGCTGGAACTGCCAAGCAAACACAAGATTCACTGTAGAACAAATATCTGAATATGTTAAAGACCCTGTTCTAAGCTAAAGCACAAAACTGTAGCAGAATTAGGGACAATATGGTGGGACTATGTATGGAACAGCAAGCAAAGTATTGTTTTGTAGACTGATCAGTACATATTTGTAAAGAACTTGGAATACATTAGAGAGTCTGAACTGTTATTTCTTTTTTCCTTTTATATGAATATTCATGAAACTAATTTATAAACATTTTTTCAAGTATGATATAAGCAGAATATAACTGTGTAATATCATACTAATTATCTGGCATAGAAAAAGTTCCAGCAGCTTTTCATTCTTGGATTCCAGAATCAAAGTGTTTCAAAGTATATAGTTAAAAGACAGCAGAAACTGCACTGAACCTGGGCTAGAAAAATAAGAAACTTTGGGCCTTGAACCTGAGGTAATCTATATAAAATTTCTGCTATAAGGAGCAAAGTTAAGTGCTTTCTTCTCAGTGTGGAGATGAAATACTTTTGAAATAATACCAATAGTAGGTAATCTCTTTTCCACTCTGATTTAAGGTTCATGGCAGTGGTTAACTATTGCCAGGAATCAATGGAACAGAAGAGATGTCATCATTTCCTTATATTAGTGACTTTTTTTCATCTTTTACTGCACCAGCTAATATCTACCAGGTATCTTCACCAAATGAATAGAATAATTAATATTTTCAGAGCCAGGGGTTAATACAGCAACTCCATTCTAAGACATCAAAGCAAGTGTATAAAAAAAAAAAAAGGAGCAATTTCAAGCTAATACATTATTCCAGAGGTTACTAGTGAAGGCATACTTTGAACCTTCCCCTCTTCCCCCTATTTTTTATAGAGTTATATTTTAGCCCTGTGTAAATATATGTAAAATTATATTTCAATTTAGTAATCTTGCAACAACAGATATTGGTTTAAAGTAACGGAGCATGTAGATCGGTGACTTCCCCATATTTAGTCCACAAAAGCTTTCCAGGCAGGTTGTTAATCACACAATATTAATTCCAACTAAAAGAAGAATGAAAGCTGTAAAGGAATTTAGTGCAGAGTGAAATGGATGGTCAGGCTGCTTTCAGAAGAGACTTAATACATCAAAGTTGACTAGTAAGTCACATCCTATGAAGCACATCTACTTCATGTTCAAGGAATTGCCACCTTTCACAAAATAAAAAGTATCAAACACCATGTACAAAGAGGAGAACAGGGAATCCAAGCTGCTGACAGCTTCTTGTCAAGTAAAAAGAAAGGACGAGGGGACCAGAGCAGTAGTAACAGAATACATTGGGACCTGTAGGTTGAAATCTATGGCACCATTCTTAAACAAGTCACATGGAAAAAAAAATGGGGAACAGAAGGTAATAACCACTAGTTGTAACATTCTGTGAAGTAGTTCCAATGTCTATATTCTTTAGATGACCTAGCCCAGAAGACTGGTTACTCTCAAAGAAAGCTCTAGAAAGTTGACTCTAGAAAAGTCAGCTTTTGAGCTGTCTTCCATATTTCAAGTAGAGCAGCTCCTCTGGGAAAAATTGTTCCACAAGCTCATTTGTTTCTTTATAACAACTCCGAAGAAGTCTATCTGTGAGGAGGTAGATAGCTTCTCTTCAAATGGCAAGAAACTTGTTCTCACTGTCAGAGGCAACATTGACTCCAAGAAGCAAAATGAGGGAAGGAAAAAGTGTTTATGAACGTTCATTTCTGCTACCATCCCCCCAAATCAATATAGGAGTTTTAATTTAAAAACAAGGTTTTCACTTCCTAATCACATTACCATTCTCTGTCTTTTGAAGAAATAAAAGAGGTGTCTTATTTTCTTCAGTAAGTTTCCTATTGCAATATATATTTTACTGAGAAGAAAGCAACAGGAAAGAATTTCATTAGTGCATTTTGAAGGATTAGAAGAAAGTAAGAGAAGGTACACAGCATACTGCTTGAATAGCAGAAATACTGCATGCAACCTCTCCATGCCACTAGTTAAGTGGATGGCAAATTTAATCAAGATTATAATAAAAAAGGATGGATACTCACAGATCTGATAGGTCTCACAAGATCTTATTACTTCTTTAGTACATTTCCCATAAAAAATTCTTAGAACAAATGAAAAAGTATCCTACTGCTTTCCTTGATATCATAAAGAGAAAATATAAGTTCACTAAACATTCCTGTGTAATACATTTAATTTTTGATTGCAGTGTAATCTAAGAAGATAATTTTAGGGTATTATGTTATTCTCAACCAGAAAGCCATGACTTCCAGAGACTTATGAAGCAGAAATGGTGATAGGCTAACAAATTGCTCAAAGGACAAATTCTGTAATTTGCTTACAAGAGAGCAAACCGTGCCATTGGCCTTCCAGTACTAGTGTTAAAAGCATTCAGGTAAATTGACTCTTAAAAAATGTTCTTATTTCACACAGATAGACTAAATTAAGCAACAGTGTAATTCAGACAGGGATATGGACCCTTATGTCACAGCATGAATAAATCACTTTTGTATGAGTGTCAGGCAAACACTGCCCTGCAAGGGGAACAAACCAGGAGCTGAGTGGGATACCAGCACAGATCATGCCCTCACAATGACAATGGGCAGTACTAGGAGCTGGCAAATATATACATCAAAGATCCAGATAAAGCAAAGCAACAAACAAGGTCCAAAGTCTATTTTGTACAAGAAGGAAGGTGTAAGCAAAAGTAAAAAATAGACAGGACTTCTGTCCAAGGCAGACTCCAGATCTATTCAGAAACAAGGACTGCAGCCCAACAAACTGCAACTGTGCTATAAACCAAGCTAGGATTAAACATACTCAGCTGCCCTGAAATGGCTATGAAAGGAAGAGTAAAGGCCCAGGTGAGACTGAACAGGGCCATTAAGACACTCAGGATTGTGACACTCAGACTCTTCAGTTTACAGTCAGCACAGAACTGAAATGTCTAAGGTACATAATTACCACTGTCATTTGTTGGGAGTTATATCTCCTCGTCTAAGTCCATTTGAGAAGTTATGAGTAATCTTTCTACTTCCCAATACCTTGTGTCTTTCACTAAAGGTTGCTCAGGAAATACAGGAAACAAAAAATTTTCCTGAGCAAGTAAGGCTAAATTTGTAAAAATGTCTAATCAGTTAATACCCAAATCAAGATGGTGATATTGTGTATTTACTAATGCTGTATAACGATTAAAAGTTTAGAGATACTATGTATGAAAACAAACAAACAAACAAAACAAAACAAACCAACCAGTAAGATGTAAAAGGAAAGTGTATCAGAATCATAGAATATCAGGCTGGAAGGGACCTCAAGGATCATCTATTCCCACTTTTCTTAGCAAAAGCACAGTCTAGACAAGATGGCCCAGCACCCTGTCCATCTGAATCCTGAAAGTATCCAACATTGGGGAATCCATCACTTCCCTGGGGAAATTAAACTAATGGCTGGCTGTTCTCATTGTGAAAAAGTTTTCTTTTGCATCTGCCCAGGAGTACTTTATGTCCATTACCACTCATCTTTTCCATGTGACTCCTTCTAAAAAGGGAGTCTCCGTTTCCTCTGTAGCTTTACATACATGTTCCAGCTTTAAATACTGGAATATGGTGATAAGGTTTCCCCTGAATCTTCTTTTCTCAAGGCTGAACAAACCCAGTTCTCTCAGCATTTCCCCATATTGCAGGCTTCCATGTCCTCTGATCATCCTTGTGGCCCTTCTCTGGACCTTTTCCAGCTTGTTTCCATTTTTTGTGTGTAGTGGGGACAAAAACTGTATACAGAATTCCAGGTGTGGCCTGGCAAGTGCTGAGTAGAGTGGGATAACGGCTTTCCTATCTTTTCCAATGATGCCCTTATTGATATAGCCCAGCATTCTGTTGGTTTATTTGCTACAGCTGCACACGGCTCACATGTCCATGTGCACATGGCTTGGTGTCCATCAGGATGCTCAGGTTTCTTTCTACAGAGCTGCTCCGCAGTAAGGTAGGGTCTGTCCTGTGCTAGACTCCTGAGTTATGTTTGCTCAGGTGCAAGACCTTACACTTGTTGAATTAGAAAATGACCAGATTTATCAAGCACAATTTGCTCCTGGTGAATCAGTGTTGGCTTTTCCCAATCACATGCTTCATTGAAGTTGCGATAGAGCCTAGGAGGCTTCATTCATAACTTTTCCAGGTACTGAGGTAAGACTGGTGTGCCTATAATTCCCTGAATCCTCTTGTAAGGCCTTCTTATAGATAGGAGTGACCTGATGTGGCTGTTCTTCTGGTTTTTATTTTGTGTGGCAGCTAAGAACACTTGTGCTGTTCCTGTTTCCCTGACTTATTCCCCAGTTGGTTTTAATGGCATGAGCATTGCCACTTTGGACCCCATCACTGGAGTCCTTCAATTTTCAGCCTGCCTCACGAAGTTGGGCAGCCTGCTGCCAAAGATTCCATTGCCTATTCTAGGCAGATGGATCCCATTCCTTCTTAACAGTCTATAGGCATTAAAGTATATCTGTGTGCACAATCCAAGAGATCACAGTTTAGATATTTTTAATCAACCATGAAATCTTTATATTCATGTTTCAGTTTGCCTGGTGAAATGCGTTACTACTTTCTTAAGTGGGAGAAAGCAACAATTTCTATTGGTATAGCACCTTCTTTACAGCAGCAATTTGGGTAAAATACCTGTGAGTGCAATGATAAAATGAACTTATCAGACTCATTAGAACAGTTAAATACTTCTACTTCAACCTGGCTGTGCACTGCATTTTGAGGATTTGTTCGTGGTATCTACAAGCAGTTGTAGGAAAAAACTAGGTGCTCTTATCCAAGGCAAAATGCTTATTAGACTACCTACTCTGACTTCTAGAAAATCATTTATATGCTCCATATTACTTTTCTCTTAGCCCTCTTCAAGCAGATTTCATGCACAAGTGGTACCTTCCCGAAATTTGGGAACACTGTATAAATGAGTCGCACAAGCTAACTGTTCATAATGTGAAAGAGTATTTAATTTGTTATTTGAGAATATGAGGGCATTTTTTCTTATGCACTGAAAGTGAATGAGGGAATGTTTCCATTCTACCCCTATACTACTTTTATTATTTTGTCTGCTCTCTATGATAGAAATGGTTCAAATGTTACATAAAAAACAATATAAATATTTCCCCTCATGTTTGAACTTTCAAAACTTTAGTTGTCTTTCAAATTCCACAGGATTTATAGAACATAATATGAAGTTAGATACCTTACAAAAAAATATTATTAATAATGATAATTTCACAATCCATTCATAGCTGAATTTTTAAACATTAAATTTATAGAAAATATTTACTTATTTATATTGGCTTAAATTAATTAAACTAGAGGAAAGCAGTCTCAATACAGTATTAAAAATAATATATTAAAATAGTAATGATGCAATATAATGATATTAATAATAAACACCATCATCCCCCCTCCTCCAAGGAAAAAAATAAATAAATCTTGGCTTTTACATGAAAGGATTTTTAAATACCTGTATAGAAATGATACGTTAAATGTGGCACTTGATTTATCGGGGCCCAATGTGCTAATTAGGCAATGCAGTATAAAGAGTACATTTACAAGACTTAAAAGATACTGAACAAGCCACTTCACCTCTTGCGTTTCAATTACTTGCTCTGCAAAATAGAGATTATGAAGATAATTTTCTCATTTGTAAGCAGTTTGAGATCTGCAAGTAAAGAGTAATGTACAAATGCAAGGTGTTACTCAACATCAATGGCAATTAGATTTGATCTCAAGAAATGTAAATTAAGAGTAGTTTTACCAATTTTAATGGATTTATACTAGTTTGAGGTTATCTACTGTTTAGAAAAATGTGACTCAGAAGCTAGGGTAATTGCAATACAAAAAAAGAAATAGGATTATTATTAAATAAAAGCAAATGTTTCACGCATTTCCTGCAACACTCATTCTAGAGTCTTTTTAGAACATCCATCAGCCTTTCTCCGTGTGAAATATGCTAGAGCAAGAAACCCAGGGGAAAAGATAGAAGTAATGTGATCCAGTATGCGTACATTATTTTGGTTTCTAGTATATTTAAAAAACCATGATTAAAGAAGGAATTCTCAGTGGAAAGAAAGAGAAAAACAAATGGTTATGAAGACTGAAATGTCATTTAGCTCAGCTATGAGCTTCCTTGGTTTGCATAATATGGAGTGTAAGGTGGTATATTTGCCACAATAGAATCATGTAATCATAGAATAGTTAGGGTTGGAAAGGAGGACAGTAAGATCATCTAGTTCTAACCCCCCTGCCATGGGAAGGGACACCTCACGCCAAACCATGTCAACCAAGGCTATGTCCAACCTCGCCTTGAACACCGCCAGCGATGGAGCATTCACAGCTTTCCTGGGCAACCCATTCCAGTGTCTCACCACCCTTACTGTAAAGAACTTCTTCCTTATATACAATCTAAACTTCTGTTTAAGTTTGAACCCATTACGCCTTGTCCTCTCACTACAGTCCCTCATGAAGGGATCCTCCCCAGCATCCCTATAGGCCCCCTTCAGATATTCGAAGGCTGTAATGAGGTCTCCATATAGCCTTCTCTTCTCCAGGCTCAACAGCCCCAACTTTCTCAACTGTATTCATACAGGAGGTGCTCCAGTCCCCTGATCATCCTCGTGGCCCTCCTCTGCACTTGTTCCAACAGTTTTATGTCCTTTTTATGTTGACAACACCATGAGGGTAATCAGGGGACTGGAGCACCTCCCATATGAAGATAGGATGAGAGAGTTGGAGCTGTTTAGCCTGGAGGACAGAAGGCTACATGGAGACCTCATAGCAGCCTTCCAATGTCTAAAGAGGGTCTATAGGAATGCTGGGGAGGGTTACTTCATGAGGGACTGTAGTGTGAGGACAAGGGGTAACAAGTTCAAAATTAAACCGGGGATATTTAGATTGGATATGAGGAAGAAATTCTTTGCTGTAAGGGTGGTGAGGCACCGGAATGGTTTGCCCAGGGAAATTGTGAATGCTTCATCGTTGGCAGTGTTCAAGGCTGGGTTGGACATAGCCTTGGGTGACATGGTTTAGTGGGAGGTGTCCCTGCCCAGAGCAGGGGTGTTGGAACTAGACGATCTGAAGGTCCTTTCCAACCCTAACTATTCTATGATCCTATAATTACTCAAGACTTCCACCTTTCTATGCCATTTGCATTAACTGTAGGAAAATTCACCCACCATTAGCAGAAACATTTCCGCTTGTCATTCATGTTCAGAAGATTTTTTTTTTTTTTAATTTATTTTGTAGTCCAGGTATGTGGTGGTGTAACCCATGAGTGCATTTTCATTTTGTAAATGCACATAATGTAACAAGACCATCTGGAAAATTCTGGTTCTTTTAACCCGTGGCAGGAAGGAATTTTGTTGAAATTCAAGAAAGCTGCCTCAATATAAGGGAAGTACAAATAGTACCTATGACAGATACAGAGTGCCTAACTAAATTGGTACATATCAAATTTTGTTAAAGCCAAAACAGCTTCAAATAGCTTTGTTTAAGTTTCTGGGGTTTAACTTGATGAGAATCTCCAACTGTTTCCAAATACATTATATTTGTTTTCAAATTCAAGATACTTTCAACTGTATCTTTTGTTTCTTCTATCTCTTTGAAGTCCTGGCATTTTATAGGTCTTACTGCAAAAGAATTTAAAATGCAAGGGTTTTTTGCTTGATATAAATAGCATATATCTACAGTGTGAGATATTTCATATCACATCGTATATCAGTACCTTCCTAAAGTGATTGTGAAGAGTCTGAAATTACTTGCTCTGGGTAGAAAAGTCTAAGTAACAGCTACCAAAATAGACCCTTAAGTAAGCCATGAAAACCCAACTCTTTTGGGGTTGCCAAGAAATGTAACTCCACATTCACTATGATGAACTAGACTGGAAGTTGCTTTGGAAATTAAATTTGATAGCAGTTGTAGCAACATTAAACTATGCCGCATAAAACTGAACATTACTTAACGTTTAATCATTTTTCATTGAAAATTCAATCATTTACATGTTTGGAATATGTTTTATATTAAATACTGCTACTTGCAGGACTGTTGAGCTAAAGATTTCTTAAGTTCTGAATTCAGATGATTCCAGAAATATTTATAGAAGCACAGAAGGACAAGAGCTATAGGCTGCCCCAACTGGTCTAGAAAGAACAGCCCTTTACAAATTATGTTTTGGCTAAGACCAGGTGATCCTTGATCTAGGTATAAGTAATAGTCTCTGTCTCAACACTGACATAGAAAACTGCCAGACAGAATAAATAGTTGCTGTATATAGTGGTAAAATATTGAAATGGAAGCAGAATTATTTAGAAAGAAGTATATGTTTCTATTGCTTCAAACTATTCTAGCCCATTCAGCATGACACCACTGTCTCATGTCATCAGTTGCTACTTTATTGAAGTACTTTTTAAAATTTTTATTTCTTAAAATATTTTATTCTGATATTCCACGCATTTGACAGGTTATCTTGGCTTCTGTGGAATATGTCTGGATAATAAAGTTGCAAAAATAAGGTTAGATTAAGGCCTAGATTTTCTTATATCCACCTACACTTTTTGCAGATTTATATAGTTAATTTTAAATTTTATTCTCTGTATTTCCTTACCATAAGTAAATGTTGCTAGTTAATTAGCAGTATAAGAAATATATAAGCTTAAGGCATGCATGAAGTGTTAAAAGTGAATAAGTGTCGTGGTTTGAGGCTTTCAAACCCATGCAGCTACTCTCACTCATTCCCCTCTCTTTCTTCCTCAGTCTGAGGGGATGGGGAGGAGAATCAAAAGAATGCAACTCCCACAG
>JASSUY010021536.1:0-16945 GCA_032466535.1 Forpus xanthops | reverse complement strand
TGAGCAGCAACTAAATACATCGATGTTATCAGCAGTGTTCCCAGTCTGAAAGTCAAAAATGCAGCACTGCACCAGCTACTAAGAAGGAGAAAAAAAGACTGCTACTGCTTAATGCAGGACACACTCCTTTATATTCAGCAGCAACATCTTTGATCTGGTTTAAGGTAGCTCTTTCATCTCCCTTGGCCTCTTGTTCATGTCACCTTGTCCCTTCCCTCTGTTCCTTCTGGGTTATCCAGTGACTGTGTATCTGTGCCAGCACAGCAGGGAGAGAAGTTTGCAAGAACTTTAGCTTATTGTTTAAACTGCCACCAAAGAAACACATACTTTTCTGGGGGAATACATTAGTGAAAGCTGTTAGGGTTGTTGTATATCTTTGACATTTCATTTGGAAAGGAAAAAAAAAAAGGCTGTACTGGAATGAGGGGTTTGGTTTTGAATTATTGTATACCTATGTTTGGGGGGGGTTATCCTTTTTGATGTTGATGGTTTATTGACAGGAAGGATGTCAGTGTTCTGATACTCAGAATCTTCTGGTGATGCTAGCATAAGTAAAAGGTCATTGCTCAGGTCAGTCCTGCCCCTGCAGTGGAGGTTACTGTCCTGGTGTCAGAGAGGGTGGGTGTCATCTGAGCTCTGCTTGCAGAACATTAATTTGCAAGTCCCACTGTTGCTGCACTGTTGACAGGCTGAGATGGGAATCTGATTAAAGGACTCTTTCAGAAAGGGTTTAGTTCTGGATTTTGTGCTGTCAGACTTTTTTGCTAGATTTTGTGATCACTTTTTACCCCATAGACTTGCAGTAATTGGTATAGTTTGTGGCCAGGACCACATGGAACTCTTGTGTTTCATTAAATTTAGTCCCTTGCTATCGCAGATAACTTGTCATATATCATCAATTAGTCAAGCTCTGTCTTAAAATCTCTTTGGCTCCTTGTGCAGCCCTTCCTTTTGGAAAGCAAATTCATTTTCTTTGAGTGGCTTCAGAAGTGATCGTTAACTGATGCATTCATTAAAATTTTCCAATTCTGTCCCGATAGAGAGTAAGTATTTAGAGTTGTCTGGTGCCTGTCAGGGGCAAGAATCTATAAGCCATTTATGCGTCTAGATTTGATTCCCATAAGCACTTCACCACATGAATAACTGCCTCCTGAGTTAAATGGGGCTGCTCAGAGCTGTTCGAATGTGTGTGCAAAATCAATGGTACAAGGCCAAGTTCAGCTTCTGAATAACCATTTTCTTGTTGATGAAGTCATTAGAATCAAAAGGATATGTGAATTTGTCTCAGATCAAAATTGTTTTCTTCAGCATTGTTTTCAAAGAGATAATCCTGTCATCAGTCATTTAAAAACCTTCCTTATTACCTTGCTAATTTAATAGGCTAATTCTCTCATGGGTGACTACAGACAAGAAATACTTAGAAAGGTTGCACCTTAAATTAAATCTCAAAATACAAAAATCATAATATCAGCAAAACAGACATCTAGTATGTCGAAATTACATTACAAATTCTTCAGTAAGTTGTTCTGCATGCCACAGGAAAGCATTCCCATAGTGAAAGACATAAGGGACTTCACTATAGTCTATGCAACCATTTTAGTTTCTTAATGTATCCTCAGTCTGATTTCTGACTTTTGAGAGTCAACCAGAGCTGAGGACCTGAGGACCTGTGCTGTACAGTCTTGCCCGTATCTCTGTAGTTGAATTTTTTTTTATTTTGTACATTATGTTCTACTTTTATGAGAAACCATAGTGGACTATGTCAATAGACAAAGCATAGAATCATAGAATAGTTAGAGTTGGAAGGAATCTTAAGATCATCCAGTTCCAACCCTCCTGCCATGGGCAGGGATGACACCTCACACTAAACCATGTCACCCAATGCTCTGTCCAACCTGGCCTTGAACACCGCCAGGGATGGAGCATTCACAACTTCCTTGAATGACTCATTCCAGTGCCTCACCAGCCTCACAGTAAATACATCTTGCAGCACCTTTCCCCACATAAACATTTGGGGTTTTGTTTTATTTGCTTTTACTGTTGTAGGAAATTAATAGTACGTCTTGATGTGAGCAGGTTTAACTTGTGGGATTGGAGCTTGAGCACAGTCTGCTTACAAAGAAAAGCCACTTCAAAGCCTTTATCTTCAATTGTCTTATTGTTGATAGAGTAGTCTAAAAATGGTGAATATTGTATTTTCTTATGAAGCTTCAAGGTCAGTAACTGCTCCTTTTACCAAAAAAAAAAAACACCTGTTTTCATTAGTTTGAGCCTTGAAATGGATAGTTTCAGCTTTTTTTCTGGCTGCAGCTGGCAAAAAAAGTGGTTTTAATCCCTTGAAATAAAAGTCAGTTTAACCTAATAATGTCTGTAAGGTCTTAGAGGCCAGAAATCCACACTGTAAAAATACCTGGTATAATCTAGGCTTTAAATTCCTATCCCATTTTGAAGCTTTGAAAATGTTTTATTACCAAGACAACATTAAGCAGTGAAATTGTTGTTTGCTGAATGCCTGGGCTTTTAACAGGCACCATGAGATTGTTCAAGAGCTGGAGGACCTGGAACTGAAGGACAGCCCTGCTCAGACTGTGTCTCCCTGGGAAAGAATCACAGCAAGCAAAGACATTTTCCTAGATATCTCTTAATTGTTGCTTTTTCTTTTTAGTGTCTCTGTTTCATAGGATACAATAAATGCCATATTTGAATTATTTTTCCCTTCACCATCTTGGTTAGTGCTTTTATTACAGGCATATCATCTTCCAAACACCTGTTCCCATTTTGAGTCAATCCTAATCTCTTGCCAAAAGCAAAACTCAGGTAGGACCGCAGTAGTCCTAATAAGGTGTTAAAAATAAAATAGTAGTTGATACTTAAATACCCATTTATATACACAAACAAATTAATCCTCCTACCTCATGCAGGGAGGTATTTATTCTCATTCCAGTTTTAACTGCCAGGAAGCAAAGAGAGAATTTAATCAGCTAATTTTTCAAACTTACTTTTTTTTCCATTAAGTTTTCAAAAGATAACCCAATGAAGGCACCTGTTCAAACTAGGTAGTTTCAAAGTGTTATTTAACAGTGCCACATTCTCCTTTAATCTCCTCTACCTCTCATTCTTTTGAGTTATGTTAGGTGGACTGTTTGGACCATATTCATTGCGTGTAAATGTGATCACATAACGAAATAGCTATCATTAAAAGATGTCATTTGCTTCTGTTGTTCTCTAATGTGTCTATTCTATCTCATGTGCCTTATGCCCCCTCCCCACGTCTTCCTGGTATTTCAGGTGGTACTTCAGGTAAGCATTTGGGCTTGGTATATTCAGAAATGGACATACCCATGGAGACGGTTCTGTCTTAAACTGTGGCAACATTGCATATGTGACAATATAATCCAGCAGTTTCAACATGATGTCATGGCGTGCTCTACATTGTGTTGCATTTGCTAAGGGAGACTCTTAGAAGCCCAGTTTACATCTGTGTACTGGTTTCTGTGACATCATTAGTCTAAACATTGCAGGAAATTAAGGTAGTAGACCGTTTATTGACTTTCAGGTTTGGGCAAATTTTCTTTTTATATATAAATGAAATAGAGTTTGGAGACAAAAGCAAAAATAAACTGGAACTCCCACCAACCTGCTAGCAAATAGAGTATTAACCAGAAGTGGTTGGTTTGTGTCATCGTTGCCTTCTTGTTCTTAAAACACTTTACCACAATTGTTTTTAAAATACTTTACCACAATTGTTTTTAATATAGCTTTTCCTGACAGTCCATTTGAAGGTTGAGCAGGTGATCCCTGGTGGTGCTCCATAGTTTCTCCTGTGGGTTTTACCTCTCTCTTCGGTTTTCTGTAGGGTCTTGTTGTAAGAGATGAGAAGGTTGTCTTATAAGTGGCCTCAGACAGACTCTTACAGGCAGCTGAATTTGGACAAAGAGAGAAGGATTAATTTTCATTAAATTAAAATTCAAATGTGCGTTGACCTACAGCATTAATATCTAATAGCTTTGGTGTCTTGCCAGGACTGAATCCTGCAGATAACTGTACTGCTACTATACTGAGAGTTGTGGAGAGCATGATGGAAACCCAAGTAATTTTTTTATTTGGTACTTGTAAGATAGCCTTTATAATATACCACACCAATTTCTTATCTTTTATTTAGTGGGGTTGCTTGTCTACACTGTAGTTTTTAGCAAGAAGTACTGTTTTTATCTCCCTTCTCCTTATATTTCCAGTTCAGTTCCTTATACACTTTGACTTTCCATGATGTTGCTTCAAAATTTAAAATAATCTTAGCTTACTATTTTTTCTCCTATTAAGGGCATAGGGGATAGGGGAAAAAAGACAGGAAGCACAAGCAAGAAGCAGGCATCTCCAGCCAGGCCCTGAAGGGGATTGTGGCTTGCAGATTTTTACCTGCTGCTGCAGCTGGCGAACAGATAATTATTTTTGTAGTAATCTTGCTTTTCCTGGGAAAACAGTTTGAGCAAGGCTGCTTGCGGACTTTGTCTCCTGCTGTAGTATATGAGCCATAGCACAGGCTGGAGTTTAACCCTGACTGAGGTTGTATTGTGTGGATTTTCAGGGAGAAGGACTAATTGGTGTGAGGAGAAAAATATTCGAGGTAGAAAAATATTAGTGGTTAAATATAGGAGAAAGAAAACTTGAGTTAATGTGATGAATGGTTCAGTATTAGGGAATAATAGAAAAAAATGCTTGTTTACAGTGAAGGAATAATTTGAGCTGGAAATATAAGCTGGTAATAGAAGACTACGTTATTCATTTTCCTGGTTTGCATGATGCAGTACTTGAAAGTCACCTTCTTGTTTTAGAGTTTGCTGTAGGATGTCATGGCTCAAGGGAAAGGAGAAGAAAAGGAAGAAAAGAGATGTTTGCCAGCCTAGCACCCAGCTGTGCCTGTTACTGTGCAGTAAAGACCTAAACCCAGTGCTTCTTTCTCATTCCTCAGTGCTCCCCTCTTTAAATTATAGTAGGATTGAAATACAGTAATGGGGTATTTTACTGAGATAGAAAACTTCCTAAATCATGTTGCAGAGAATACCATCGAAGAGCATCTAACTGAGAGCAACAGCCTTGCAAATGGCCAGAGCATCTTAAACATCTCTTTAAGCCAGCATCTCATCAAAGAAATAAATGCATAGTATGCTGACTGTTCCCATTGTTACCCCTGACATATGCAATTTCTTACCAGCTTACTTTTGAGAGAGGTGATTTGATGATACTGTTGAAGAGAAATTATGTTGCTGCTTAGTTGGCCCTATTTATTCCCTCTAGAATTAGGTGCAATTTACTTGTATAGTGATCAACAAAATAAATCCATGTATCTTTCTATTTAGACCTTTCTTCTAAAAGACTTCAAACCATTTATAGTTTCTTGTTCGGGTTTTTTTTTACTCTTTTCCTTATTGATGAGATACCTTGAAATTGAGACATTGAAATGCATTGCTGAAATTCTGAAGAGGTGCAGTTGCTGCATACTACAGCAGAAGTAGTGTGTCACTCCTTTCCCTTTCTGGGGAAGACACAGCCATGCTTGGGTATAGTTGATGCTGGTGAGTTAAAACAGATTCCCAAAAGGACAAAGAAATGTAGTGGTGCAGGAACTGCAGAAACAGAACAGAGCCTCAGACTGACATGGCTTTGAGGAAATTGGCCTGGAGCAATTCCTGCTGTGACAGCAGGCTGTGTGTGTGAAAGTGTGAAGTGGCGATCTGTGTGTTGGAATGCAGGTCTTTGGAAGGGTGGCAACATGACCTTCTTTAATTCAGCCTTGTGTAACACCTTTCAGCAAGGCTAAGTTTGTAGGAGCCGCATCGTATACTCCAGTTTGGTGTGCCAATGATTAATTTCTTCATATGTCTCTAGGTTTAGAATGCAGCTAGCTTGCTGTAAGTTGACACAGCTGCTTGGATTGCTTGATTAGTATGAAGTTTGGCATGGTCATTGCTACAGTAAAAAACAAACATCATCTCATATGGGCTAAGAAATCCCTAAATTCTGTGGGGCTTGTAGCCTGGTTTGCTTTGAATCTGTAATTGCAATGCAGCATTAGCAGGAAGTTCCATTCCTCCCTGTGGTTTGCATTCAAGAGAGAAACTGTATTTAAGACTACCAAAGGTAAATAATACTGCTGTTCCCATGCCTGTCTTCATGATGGGTACCACAAGAAGTAACTTATGCAGTGGCAAGAAAAGTAGTATAAGTCAATGAGAAAGGCTTGGTAAAAAGACAAAGTAAAGACACGAAGTTTTGGTGCTTCTAGTATCCAAATGTAGAGAAACAAAAGATTAATAGCATTCTCAACCTGTTAAAAAGAAAAAGGCACCAAAAAAACTCCCACAAAAGCTAACTTAAAAAAACTGTTCATTTTTTTCACAAAGAACTACTTGATCTAAAATAAAAATACCAAAAATCCCTTCCAAAAAGTTTGCCTTCATAATAAATAAAAGCACACAGAGATTTATTTCCTACCTTTTTTGCAGCTGCTTATAGTTTTCTCTTTAAAACTTTGCAGGCTTCAGCATGTAACTGTTATATTAGCAAATAGATAGCTTGTTGGGCACATGCACAGCTTGGGACTTTGGAGGAATCTCTTGCTATTCTCATTTATCTTCATCACATTTCAAATCATGCTTCATTATTATAGGAAATAAATACTTTTAGGAAAGATTAGTTCAAAGAGTGCCTGCTGATTTGTAGATTTATTTTGTATAGATTTATAGGTTTATTTTGTTAATCCTGATGGGACGTTACCAGATTAAGAAATCATAGTTAAAAAATAAGTCCTTGCTTTTCTTATAATTAATTCCACTAACAGTTGAATGAAAGGAATCTACTTCTTCTTCAGCTTTGTTGTTTCGCTTATATTTTATATCTTCCCCAGCTTGAGCAGAAGACTAAAGTGATTTATCAGAGTAATGTTCTCCTAATTAGTTTCTTGCTGCAATGAAGAATGAAAAGCCTATATGTACAGCACCTTTCGTGTTGTACAGGAGAGGACTTGCCTTTCTCTGGTCTTCTTCTAGAAGTACTGAGGAATTTGGCTGTTTTGGTGATAGCTCTTCTAAAGACTAGTTCTCCCCAGCTTTCACTGGCAACTGTGTTTCTCTGCTCCTGTGGTAGTATAGTGCCGACAAAAAAAAATGTGTTTCCTGTTAGACCTATTGCTGTGTGAAACAACTTCTCTTTGAGATGGGAAATTCCTTGCAGTTACATATGCTAAAAAATTACTTTGTTCTTCTGTGGAGTCAGTGAGGTAGGAGTCCTTCCTTCCCAAAATGTCCTTTCCTCCACACCCAGCCCCTTAGGGGTTAGTGGGTCAAATTGCAAAGTTGCCATTCCACATATCTTTAGTCCCAATTTGGGTGATATTCCCAATATGGATAATGACCCAATTTGCGAGGGTTTAGCTTCTCAGGATAACAGTTCCACAATCTGTGCTTCTGTTGACTTCATTATTGCCATCACCACGTTGGCCTGTCCCGTACAGTGCTGCCATATTTGGCTGTGAGAGTATTCTGGATATGTTTTAGTTTTTGTCTCCCTTGGGATTCAAGCACGATAGTGATGATGAAGAAGACTTTTATACTGACCCTAGGTTATGGCTTCTTACTTAATTAAATATTTGAAAGTTGGCTTGCCTGACTCTGTTCAGTCAACATGTAGTAGTGTAGAAGTGATCTTTTCAAGTGGCTCATATTCTTCTAATCACATTTTTGTTTTAAATTCATTTCCATAGTAAAGCATTTAAGACTTGCCAACCTAGTGGTGTGAAGCTCTGCTGGTATGACGCAGCCTGGTGGTTCCTCCAGCCAGGGAGTTTGCAGGCTACCGTGAGTCCATCTTAGGGCAAGTAAATCATACACCTTCAGGTTCATTTCTGGTTCCTCTCATTCTTCTAAGTAGTGAGTATGCTGCCTTACTGTCCAATTTCCCCTAAAAATGCCTTTGTACTTCCCAGAAGCAGCCGCAGAGGTGTAGGGTTAATATGCAGCAGCTTGGTAACATTCAGTCTGGAAAAGACAGCTACTTTTTTATGGGTCTGTGGATTCAGTGGGAGCGAACGTAAATATAGCAGTTAATGTTCTCTCATGTCTCTGCTCATCTCACGCCATCTGCTTTGTGTCCGTTCATTCACACTGGTGCCAAAACCTATTTCTGGAACAGGTTATTTGTGCATCAGTGGACTTGGTCCCAGATTGTTAGGTGAGAGCAAATATGTAAACTGTGCAGTATGGGTAGGCAGGCAAACTCTTTAAGTTGTAATGTGTGCCAGTAGTTACTAATCCATGCTGTAATGGTAACAGCTATGGGACATTGCTGCTTCTGGTGGTGGTGCAGCAGTGGGAAGAGCACTGCTGCACCTCAGAAAAGGCAGTTTTCCTTTGGCTCCTCCATCCATCAGCAGCATCTGTGAGAACACCAGACTTCAGGTGGAGTTTATCAGAAATTAGATATTTATAGAACTGGGACCTTGATGTGATGCAGATGTTTTAATTGTTTGGTTTCAGGATCTTTTTTTTATGGGAGTGAGAAATGTATTAGGCAGGACTATGGCCTTTTCTCTGGGTGTTATTGTGCATTGTTGCTGTAGTTATACCAGTGCACTGTTAAATACAGAGTGGGGTGGAAATGTAGAGTGAGGGTGGAGGTGTTGGCTTAGTTATGCTCACAGAAACATGTTTATATAGAATCATAGAATGGTTTGGGTTGGAAGGAACTTTTAAAGGTCATCTACTACACATGCACACACGCACACACACCCCCCAATGATCAGTGGCATGTTTAACTGGATCAGGTTGCTTACTTTCTCTGATTTTTTTTTTCAAGGTAGAGAAGTAGACTGTGTACAAGGCATCTTGATTGCACTAGAATTCCAACCACCTAGCAGTTGTACTTGCTGTAATTATTAAGGCTGAAAGCTAAGACTTAGCACTAGCCATAGCTTTTGTGGCAGCATGCATCTTTGTGTGAATTTGACTTTTGTATGAGGCTATGAGTAAACATTATCTTCCAAATCCAGCTGTACATATAGAAAAAAAACACTATTCTCAGCTTTTCACTCTTGTTTCCACCAGAGTTTAGTCTCTTCCCTTGTTTGTGTGAGCCCTCCCTTTGTTGTTTCTAGGATAAATCAATCCAGTTAGTGCAGGCTGGAGTTTACCATATCAGTCTGATTTCACCAGACACTTGGTAGAATGCTTGAAATGATGTTTTGTGGGGAGAGAGGAAAAGTAACTTCCACAGTGAGATACTGTTGAGCCTGTGAAGTTAATGTCTTTTACCGGCGCAGCTGAATCTAGAAGCCGAGGTCTCCCCACAGCTGTCCATGTCTTTTGATGGAGGTTATTCTCTTTGTGTGAACATGGATGGCATGGCATTGCTTGATTACCTGTTAGCCTTGAGTGGAAATGAATACATTTCATGTTGATTGTAGGCATATAATCAATGATTCCTCTGCAGTCATTCTGTCATGTCTGATTTTACACTAGCAGGCATGCAGGATTCAAACATGGGTATTTATGTACAGAATGTCTGTTTGCAGTAGACACTATTTAAGATAGCTGTAAGTTGTGTTCTTCTAAAACACAATGTACTGTTATCAAGGGCATGTGGTAGTGTTTAGAAGTTGGTCTAATCTTCAAAGAAGGCAACAGTAAAATGTCTTTTATGTATTTAAGTTTCAGTTTAGAGCTTGGTAGTGGTGGTTTGTTCTTTGTTGTGCAATGGAAAAGCAAACCCAGGGCAGTCATATTTCAGGAAGCGTTCACAGGTTTAATACGTTCATTTTCTTCTGCTGAAACTGAAGCATATGTAAATACTTTTAACCTACTATAGTTCCTCTATAATTACACACAAGTAAACAGGAGTACAACCCCTCTCTAATACTGAAGAAAAGAATCTGTAGTGTATCTTCTACCTACTTTTGTTTAACTCTTCAGAGAGATCTAGGTATTAGGAATGCTATGTCCTCAGCTTTGAGAGACATACATAGAGGTCTTTATTTATTTGTGATTCACTTGTTCTCCTTTAAAGATAATGCAAACATAAGAACAGTTTAAAAGTTTGTGTTAGATCATGGGAATGCATCTTCTGGCGTACAGGTTGTTTTCCTGTTTTATAGAAATAAGGCTTCTTTTCTGGTTCTTGTAGCTGATTGAAAGATTGAACTGCTTTTCTTTTGCTTAGCTGAGAAAAGAATTCTCTCTTAGTGTTGTGTTCCCTGTGTGTGTTGTCAGCTCCACAAGACAGATTGTATGCACTTGATTTGCAGATTGCATTTCTTTAAAATATATTGTTTAGCTGCCTCTAGTCACACTTCTGCTGCTCTTATAGCAGTCATCCGCTCACCCAGTGCTACTGCCTGGGTAGAAAAGATTTCTTTCCAGCAGCTTCTGCTGTCTGGAACCACCTTCTTTTATCTTCCTGGTACGTTTATGTTTCCATAGCTTTTAAAATATTTTCTGAAATGACAACTTTCTTCTTTCACCCTTTCCTGATCTGTGTTTGACATTGTGACTGGATGCTTAATTCAGTAGGAAATGTCCTTACCTTGCTCTTTTCTGCAAGATTTTTTTTTTTTTTGTATGAAGCCAGGAAAATGCTTTGAAGCAGAGCTTGATGAACCCAGAGAACCACAGAATGGTTTGGGTTGGAAGGGACCTTAAAGATCATTTAGTTCCAGCACCCTGTCATGGGCAGGGACATTTGCCACTAAACCAGGTTGTTCAAAGCCCCAGTCAACCTGGCCTTGAATACTGCCAGTGATGGAGCAGCCACAACTTCTCTAGGCAACCTGTGGCAGTGTCTCACAATACTGTACCACCCTCACAGTAAAGAATTTCTTCTTTATATCTAACCTAAATCTCTCCTGTTTAAGGAGTCCCACTTTCCCAACCTATAGTAATTCATCTATTGTGTAGAACATAAACAGCTTATGATTTCCATGTGTTGTCTTTTTTTTGTTGGGTATGTCAATTATAGAGATGATCTAATGTATTCTTTTCATTCACATTGATAGTAAATATAAATACAGGCACTGATAAATTATTCCTTTTGATGTTTTTTTGATTTATTGGGCAGTAGGGGAGCCTAGCAGTCTAGGAAAACTTGTTACAAATAATCCTCTCAAAAGAATGAAGGAGTATATTTCATGCATTATAAAATATAGCAAGTAGTCAAACTAAACAAATATATCCACTCCAGTGACATCTCAAAACTGTGTATCAAAGGAGCCTGCAATCTCAGGTAGAAAAATCTGCTTAAAATTTTGGCTCTTGTATATTGAGATGGTTATTGCTTTTCTTCATTTTATTTATTCTCTTTTGCAATGCAAGGACAAATTTCTGACCTTGTTACAGTCAGTGTGAGTTTTGGTTTTGACATAATTGGTGCCAGGATTTCATCCCTAGCCTCTGTTACTTATGGCTCTTCTGCATCTGTAAGATTTTACATTTGCTATTAATTATGCATCTTTCTCTATTCATCTGAGTGAGTGACTAAATCATGAGAGAGGTGACAGGCATATTGATTTTCCTTTCATTTTATATCTTTGAGGGTGGGGATCTTTGGCCTGGTGGATATATTTCCCAATACGATGAGTAGTGTCTAGCTTTTGAAACACCCCTTGGTTGAGCTGACAGAAATGTTTTTCATATAGCAACGTACTTTTGGAAAATGCTTTTTGAGCTGAATTAAAACACTCGGTGAGAATATGTCAGTTTGATGAGATTTTCGTGGGAAAGTGGGCAGACTTCTACCCTGACCATCCAGCTATTTTCTGGGCAGCTTTGACTATAGATGTTTCTAAAAATGTATGTCCTACATGAAAATTCTTCTTTCTGAATTTTAGCTCCATTTGGAAAACTAAAAGAATGGTTCAGAAACATGGAAGCTTTTGGGGATCTCAGTTGTCTTATCTGTTGTAAACCCTTCCATGTGGTAATGTTGCAGCTTCCTAGTAGGTTACTGCTGTTAGTCTTTGGAGTAGCAAAAGAGATGTTCAGGAAGTAAGATCACTTGATATTTTTCTGTTCTTAACCAAGAACTACTATTATCATTTCCCATTCATGCCTCATAGTCATGCTACTTTACACCTGAATCCTTTGTATGAATATTTTTCTGAGAAGCCTTTTAGATATGTTGAAACTTGCTTAATTTTTTACATCCTCTATAGCAGATGCATAACCCTCTCTTAAACATTCTTTGGGCATAGGATCCAAAATAAATGTTTTCACTCTGTTTTGCCCTCTGTTCTGAACACTCCTTGATATTTTGTGCTTTAATTCAATTCCTTCTGGTCGATCATGCTTCATGCATTCTTTAGTCACAGTCTCAAGTAGAGTGGTGATTGAGGGTCGGCTCTGAAAATCCAAAGTGGTAACTAACGGTAATCTGAATCTTCCCTTAAGTGACTGTTGAAGGGACTCAGAGAGAAAACAGAGGAAGTGTATGTTTTTTCTTGAGTGTTTTTTATGGGATAGGAGAAGCAGGTTATATTTTCAGAATGGCACTTTTTTTTCTTCTTTTTTTTTTTAATTGCCCTTCTGTGGTGGCATCTGTTCATCTTTTTTTTTTTTTTTTCTGTCCTTGTGGTCAGCAAAGTTCCCAACTGAATATCTGAAGTAATCTCTTTGGTAAACAGGAATCTGGATGTGTGATAGTGTTTCTAGTCAGCTTACTTAACTTTATGCATTAGTATCATGCAGGTTCTAAAGAAAGCTAAACAAAAATAAAACCATACAGGAGAAATTGATACATGCATCTGACCAAGAACAAATTAGTTGGGACACCAGAAATCCTATAGGTCTGATGTATTTGGCAGATCACCTTCGCTCTAAATAGATGTTAGATGTGACAGTCCACTTAGTGCACTAAAAAAAAGAGGTACATCATTTGCTATCTTCTGATCATATACAAGTATTTGTCTTCTACCCTAGGGTAGGTTTTTTGGTTCCTAATAATTTTAAAATGTAAGGCGTTTTTTCTTTATGATTTTGGACTTTTCATTAGGGCTTTTCATCCTGACTTCGGAATAACTGTTTCACTTACAATGACAGCATGGTTCAAACAAGCTAATATTCAGGCAAAACAGGGAATGTCTCAAAGATTTAATATAACCTAGTTTCAAAATAGTATCCGGTAGCATTTTAAGTTAGACAAGATGAACAACTTGCGCTTTGGTATTCTGGAAAAAAAATAAGGTTTTGATATGTAGTTCAGAAATCAGTGCAGTGCTTGAGCAAAAAGTAATCTTGGGATTTTTAGGAGACAAATTAGGTAGAAAAGTGGTGGGAAAGTAACACTGCTCTCAAATATAGCCTCTGCTCTCTCATTATTTTAGAGTGTTTTGTTTGGTTTTTTTTAAGTGAGGTAATTATAGTGTGTAATTTCAGTTACTGCAATGAAACATATTTGTTTTGCCTGCGGTGTTGCAGCTAATCACATTGTTGGTTTTGCTTCCCTTTACAGGTTGCCTTTTTGAAGATGTGAAGAACACACACCTGTGTGGAAGACTATTCTCTTAATTCATTTTCAGCAGATAACTTCCCATGGTGTGACTTCTAGAAACAAATCCACTGCTGATAACAAAAAAAAATGAGGGTGTGGTATGTTATTCTTCATATCTGGACATGTTTCAAAACCAAAGAGAGTCTTTGAGTGCATTCTTATCTGTTGTTCCAAGAGAGACATGCCTTCAGTCCTGTCACACCCAGACTGTGATGGTTTCTTCAATACCAAAAAGAAGTTATCTTAATGCTACCTTTGTCAGACAGTATTTGATAGTGACCTATATGTCCTTAGCAAAATTCACAGCTGGTAGCAAAGAGAGTTTTAACTATACTTAATGTCATAGATGCTAGTGTAAGTTTGTTGCTTTCTTTGCTCTAGTAAAGCTAGAGGTTCGATGTTAAAACATAAAATCTGTTTTTCATCAGACTTATGTTTATCATATGTATTGTTTCCAAATTAAGGTTTACCTTCCTACTTGAGTGAGAATGAAGAGAGTTTCTGTATTCCAATACCTCCTGCAGAATTCTCTTAAATCAGTCCTGTTTTGGAGAATCAAAGCTTTATGGTTACTTGGAATAATTCCTTCAACTTCAAAAAAAACCCCACAAGTGCGTGTGTGTAAAGGCTGGCCTTGCAGAAACTGCTGGAGGTGAAAAATACTTGTAGCAAGTCAATACAGTTGCTCGAAATTGACGTTCTCTCTTGTGGATGCTCAGTTGCCTTCCATGGGAGCAACAGCACTTTTCTGTGTTACCATTTTTGGTTTCAGAGTTGATTGCTCACTTAGTTGACAGCAATTTTTGCCCTCCATTGTCCAGAGGAACAGGATTGTGTAAGTGCATAGTCTAAGGAGAAGAAAAGATGCCTCCTGGCATTTTTGTCTCAATTCCTTCTTATTGGAATGAAATGCTCTGTGGATATACAAGGTGGTGATCCTTTAATATCAACCATCTCTCTTGGAGCCCTCATCCCTCCAGGGTCTTATTGCATATCTGCCTTGCTTATCTGTAGTTTTCCTTAAACAACCACTTTTGGCAAATCAGTAAGGTACTGGAATGGCTCATCTGACCTAGTGTGACAATTCTCATGTTCTCAAAATGAGTACAAAAAGGTACCCAAGCAGATTAAAGAAGGGGAAAAAAAAAAGAAGGAAAGAGCCTGTTTATGTAGGCTGACTTTTTCAAAGTCCATTGTTAAACTCTTCAAAGAAAAAGATGCTACCTTGTTGGAAAAGCAGCTGTATTTTGGGAGAGTGGATTCCGGATGGAATATTCAGGAATCTTTGAAAATTCCAGAATTTCAAGGGAAGTTAACATGCCGTTTACTCATTAAATGATCACAGTGTAGGAAGTGATCCTGCAAAGTGTTTGAGACCTTCTCTGGGTTTATACATCCAAAGGCAAGTAGCTGAGGCTTCCCAGTATGCAATGTAGGTATCATTTTACTTTCTGCTGTTATTTCAGTTGTCAGTATTGAAGGAAGAGCAAAAATATTCTGAGTTTTGTATTCATTGACTAAATTATCTAGCCTCAAGATACTTTGTCTAGGCATCAATGTTTAGCCATTTTATGAATAAAATATATTTTCTAAATCAGTTTACTGTTTGTTCTGCTTGATTTCTAGTTTCAGTTTCCCAGAATACGACTGAGCAATTTGCAGATGGAAGACATGAGCACTGTTATGGTTCTGCATGCATGCAGAAATCTTAGGTCAGAGAGTATTTATGCTTTTGGGGTTCAGTCTCTGTCATGTCCTGCCTCATTTGGTACTGTGGCCATAAAAAGTTAATCTGCCTCTGGTAACATAGATGATTCCAAAATAGCAAGTGCTGACACTTCACTGGGAGTATTTTGTGTGGGGAAAAACCCTTCCAGATATGAAAGACAATTTGACCCCGTCCTGCCTGGTCTGTCACTCACCTGTAGGAGCTGAAAGGTCAAGTCATTCTGCTATGATGTCAGTGCTGCAGCTGGCTCAGGAAGCAAATTCTGAGAATGCTATGACCAGTGTGTATGCTTAAAACATTAACATTTTAGGAGCTTTCCCTCTGCCTTGTTCTGTTTTACTCTGTACATTGGTAAACTTGGTCTGGCTGGGGTGAAGGTCACATTCTTTGTAGTATCCTGTATGGTACTGTGGTTTGGATCTGTGGCTCCAGCAGTGCTGGTGGCACAGCAGTGTTTTGACTACAACTGAATTTTATCTTTTATTTCTCACTTTGCCCCTACTTCCCCCCAGTGAATATGCTGAGGGTAGAAGTTAAGAGGGTCAGACGCAATGGAGACAGCTGACTTGAATGCGCCAAGGGTATATGCTGTACGATACAGCAGTAAAAACTGGAGGTAGAAGAAGGGGGAAGAGGGGTGTCTTCCAAGGTGGTGGTTGCTTGGAAATAGCTGGTGGTTGGTTGGTGTTTTCTTTTTGACCTTTGTTTCTTGTTTGGTTTGGTGGGAGGGGGCAGAGTGTTTTTTGTTCTTTTTTTACTGTCCTTCACTTACTAAACTGCCTTTCTCTTGACCCACAAGTTTTCTTGCTTTTGCTATTCCTATTCTCTCTCCATGCTGATGGACTCATGAGGGTAGGTGAGGGGTGAGTGGGCAGCTGAGTTGGTGCTTAGCTGCTTGCTAGGTTATACCCACCACAACTGGAAGCAGAAGTGGTGAAGTCACCAAAAGGAAAAGAATGAATCTTTCTGTTTCAACTGCCCTCCTATTTGAGGACATTTTTCTTTCACAGGTTCTCAACAGGCAATTTGACATGCTTAGTGTTATGTTTCCCTTTCCTTAGTTCTAGCTCTGAGACTTCCATTGACATTTAACCGTTGACATTATCTGGAAAATATCTGAAAATATCAGGGCATATATATATGATAATATATAAATGCCATGGATGGTTTCCATTTGAAAATAGATTTTTTTGGCTGTGTTCAGAAAAAAAAAAAAAACAAAACATTTTTGATACTTCTCCAGGTACCAGGCAAAACATTATTCAGAACTTCTTTTTCAGAAGACAACTTTCTTTTCTTCCCCCCCCCCCCCCCCCCAATTCTGACATGATCTTTATGACTGAGCCAGAAATAGATTTGGAGTGTCACATCTGCTTGCTCACACATCTGCTTGCTTTGCTTTAGAAAAGCTAAACTTGGCCTGTTTTTCAAGACTATCTCAGCAATGAATCGTGGCCTCATAAACAATGGACTTGGGTTCAGAAAACGCACTGAGATCATAGAATCATGGAATCACAGAATAGTTAGGGTTAGAAAGGACCTTAAGATCATCTAGTTCCAACTCCCTTGCCATGGGCACCTCCCACTAAACCATGCCACTCAAGGCTACGTCCAACCTGGCCTTGAGCACCACCAGCGATGGAGCATTCACAGCTTCCCTGGGCAACCCATTCCAGTGCCTCACCA
>JASSUY010021535.1:0-12853 GCA_032466535.1 Forpus xanthops | reverse complement strand
AAGAAACACTCGCTTCCGTGTACTTTACTTTTAATTAGATGTGGAAAGCCTTAGCAGGAGTTTGTGCTCTTTGCAAACTGGCACGAACAGTGTGAGGAATGGAGGATCCCTCGGGGGGGAGATGGGGATGCACATCAAGAGCCAGGCTGGGAAGTGAGCGCTCCAGTGCCCACAGGGACCTTACCTGCTGCTAAATACACTCGTCTCTCAGCAGTCCCATTCCTGTGTCTAGTTATTAAACAAAAGCATCAGCCTGAAAGCAGCCTTTTTGCAGAAGACTACTAGGATGGAAAGAGGATTCATTTTACAAGTAAGCATGGAAGCCAGTTTTAATATTTGTGATTCCAACTTAATTTCCACAGTTTCACTGCCTGTCTTCAGGTAGGGCAGCTGGAACTTGATGGTTCAGCTTATGATAAGAGACCCATGCCATAAACCAGGAAAAAAATCAATTTGCCTTTGGAGGAGACTAAAGAGTCAGCTGTTTCCCCCCTTCTGATAGCTCAAACAAAGAGCTCTAGCTCGAAACAAAGCAGTAGGGGCTTTCCATAAATGTTTGGGATGACTTGTCATGCAAACCAGATGCCAGACAACTAAGCCAAAGCAGCATGTGGATTGCAGTAACAGCATGGGCAAGGGGCAGCAGGGATGCCATGGGGAATTGCATTTCTCTTCTGTAAGTCAAGAGGGTATTAGTAAGAAAACACAGGAATTTCAGAGCCCATGTTGTGCATTTGTCTTGAATGTTGTAAGCTCAGATATATGGAACTGAACCCTTGCAAAAGCAGACTATGGTCAAAAATGCAAACAATAAGGAATGAATATAGGCGGAATCTAGGAAGTCGTGAGCAGGATGGGAAAAATACAATAATAAAATAAAATATAAAATAAAATTAAATAAAATGTTTCTACTCACAGAAACAAGGGAAGAGCAGGTGCAACCAAAAGGTATGTGGTTCGAAAAGGAATGAAACCAGTTTTCCCACAACATGTTGTTAATCTGTGGAAGTGATTGCTATAAGACATCACAGATAACAAAACTGCATAAGGATTCAAAGAGCCTTAGATGAGTCCATGAAAATGAAAAAATAAAAACCACTTAGGACTATAGAATATAAAGATACCACCTCTGCAGAAGAAGTCCAAGCTGCAGGTGCCTGGAAACCAGAAGACTAATATCTAAGACAATGGTTTGGTTGCCTTTATCTTATGCTTTCATTTGACATCTGCAACTGGCTGCTAAGTGTGGAAGGCTTTGTGTTCCAAGCAAACCCTCCACTGAAAGATTACGAAAGACAGAGGACAACTGAAAATCAGACCATCAACATGTGTTTTGGGCACTGGTGTTGTTAAAGTGGCGCTTTATCAACCACCATGAGACTGAGCCAGTTGCGGAACCACGTGGACTGCTTACACCATCTGAGGGAAGGAAAGGATTTAAATACTGAGAGAGAGCAACTGGGCATGGACTTCTAGGGCAATTCCATAACTTAGAAGCACTTATATCTTACTTAAATTAATTGTATCCAAAACAGACCACCTATTTTAGTTCTGTCACTTTCACCTGCCTTACAAGAACATGGATAGTGTATTCTCAAAGAGTATGGCTTTGCTCTACAGACTGTTTTAGTACCTGATCCAAAGATTAACTAATGTTAAATACATAAAAGGGCCTCCTGAGGTTTCCAAAAATACACCACACATGGGAAATCCTCAGTTACTAACCAATACATTAATGCTGTCAGGCTTCCAATATTTAGTCAAGGCCTGTTCTCACACATCAGAGAAGTCTAAACTCACAGAAATGTGATTTATAGGAAAACGCATAGGAGGATACCAGGCACTGTTGAGATACAGCGTCTGCTTCCTGGCTATAGAAGTTTAAAATGCAAGGAGCCTTTGAAAGAAGCATGTTTCTCTGCATATGTGTGTATTAGTATTCCAATGAAGAAAAGAGGTTTCTACTTCACTGTTCAGTAAGAAAACAATTTTCTTTTACTGCAGTCTTTAGAAGAACTACTTTTCCCAAACTGCCTTATGCTTTGCTCATAGAGATTGTCTACTGGCAGAACACAGAGCTGGAGGAGGACTTTTTTCCTTCCAATAGAATATTCCCATTGTTGAACAGGTGTTCTCTTCCCTTGGATACACGAAACAGAAGAATAACTGTCTTTCTCAGCTGAGAATGGAGAACTATTCTGAGCACTCTGCAGGGGCTGCTGTTACACCCAACACTGAAGTGAACAGAGACTTTGCTGGAGCCTTCCAAAGCAGTTATTACTGCTTGAAGCAGAAAGCTGGAATCCAAATGATGATGGCACATTCGTGGTGTAAAGATCAAACAAGTGATAAGCATCTGCAGGCAAGCGCTGGGCTGCAGAACTTGTAAAATTCCTACTTCCCACTTTAAAGCTCAAACTTTCAAATAGTCTTTCAAATAGTAACATTTCTAAACGCCTAGTATACATAAGATATTAGAAAGCAAGAAAGCAGTTTATTTTTCCACACGAAATCAGCAAGTTCTAGTATGTTGTTTTGGTTTGGTTTGGTTTGCTCTTGTTTTGTTTTGTTTTCTTTAACAGATTTTGTCTCAGATCTGATCTGTTTATGTATTATTTGGGGGGTTTTGTTTGCTTGCTTTGTTATTGTTTTCTGGTCCTTTTTCACCTGGGTGTGTTCCATAAGTGCATACTGGAATATTTTTATCATCATCTTCACTACTGATCAACAGAGATTTTAGGTACTAGTTTAAGCCACTCTCATTTTAAGAAGCTGAACAGTTCACCTATTAAAATGTAGTCCTCTTCAAATTATTTGGGCAGATCAGGATTAATTTTCAGGCTACTTCTCACAGATTCTTGTCATCATTTTCTTCAGTTTTATTGAAACACATTTGTTCACTAACTGAGTTGAAGTAAGATAACCTCATTCACACCCGTTTCTCAAATCCTTGTTTTCATTCAGTTTTAATGGTAAGCTGAAAAGTAATCCCATTTATTTCTTCAAAGCTGTGTTTCCATTTTTAAGTGCTGCCTTTCAAAAATCATAGACTCATAGAATGGTTTGGGTTAGAAGGGACCTTAAAGCTCATCCAGTTCCAACCACCTGCCATATGCAGTGGCACCTTCCACTAGACTGGGTTGCTCAAAGCCCCATTCATTCCTGTCCACAGAAATATCAGAAGGGCTGAGAAGGGGAAATGCAACTAACCTCAAGGCTGAGGAACAGGAGTGAAGACTAGACTAGAAGAAGGTGTTAGGAAGGTTGATTGCCATGATTTGGGTGTGCATTACACGAGATTACACAGAGCTCTGAAAGAGTATTTTCTTGAATGCAGGATGTAGGTTCTGTTTAGCTTGTTAAATTTGAAGTATCAGAATGACATCTGAAAGTTTCTGATTCAAAAGATAGCATTTTAGTTCTCATTTCTGTGTGTGCTCCTAGCATGGCCTCTTTACTGAGAATTTAACTTTTCCAAATGTATATAATTATCTAACTTGTATTTCCAAGTAATGAATTCCTTTATGCGACTTTAAGTACTTTTTCCTCAGAGAATACATCAATTCCTTTGTATATACCATTTCTGAACAGAACCATTTCCTTCATTATTCAAAGTCACTTGATTTAGATATTAATAAATCAAGATGTATTTTTCCCTCCATTTTAAGCAATGTCGGAGACTTGCACAGCTTAACCCCTTCTAGTATTGAATGGACAGAACTGTGTCTTGTATTGCATGCTTTCTTGTATGTAACCAACAACTTGTCATATTTTATCTACAAAGAGAAAATGTTACAAATATTTCTTTCTGATTCAATATTTAATTATTTCCATCCTTTATTAAGGTTTGTATTGGCCATAATAAAAATGTATTAGTGAGTTTCATCAGGGTTTTGTTGCTGTCTAAGGTCTAGTTGGGAAAAAAAGAAAAAAATAACAAAATCCCTAAGTACTGTCATTTCAGAACTGACTCTGACCTCTATTCCAATGAGAAGAGGCAATGTATCATTGAGCATGTCCTTACTTCTGATAAATGAATGGAATTTTAACGGGGTATCTGGAGGAACAAAAACGTGTTAGAAAGAGGTTAACTGCAAAACTGGCTGCTTCAAACAAGTCCTGAGAAGGGATGTCTGGAGTTCTGAGCAAGAATATCCTGTATTTGAGACCTAAGAGATACATAGCAGATACTTAGCAGAAACCTGAGTTTCTGAAGAGAAGCCATGATATTTGGATTGGTTAGGAGTCATACACTGAGATCTATTCTTAGCTTTTCTCTTGCTTATTAAATAACATTACCTGATATAATATTTTAAAGCATTTTTCTCTGTAGGCTTCATGTTGTGCACCGGATGCTAGTCAAACCTTGGGAGGAACTACAGGAAGTGAGCGTTATCTCCTGTCCATTCCAGTTCACCCTAGTTAGATGTGTTGGTTTATAAGGATTATTCTTCTTGCAGAATGGAAGGTGTTTCTTCTACACGGACACTAGAGATTTTTCTTCCATGATTAAGTTATGAAGATCCCTACTGCAACTGGTTGCGTTACATACAAAACCGTGTGCCAAGGAGCATAGTTATCAGCAAACAAGGTTGACACAATGGATTTATGTCTCCTACCTTTTCCTTTTTCTCCGCAATATACCATTGACCTGATGATATTGGGTGAGACCCCTGTAACTAGTGGTAATGCTTCTTAGGTAGGATGCTTTGACATGTATCCTGTGAATGCTTTGGGCATGTTAAGTCATTCTCTTTCGTGGGAGCACTTGTGTGGCCAATGTCATGTGCTCACTGGTTGTTACAAGACTGGAAACAGGAAGCTATGCCCTCCTCAGGGCTGTTAAGCATTCAGCAGTGACTGCACTTCCAAGCTACATTTGTTGTCTCAAGGAGAGGGAAAAATGTGGGTGCATATGTGTGAGTATTTAAAAAGCTTCCACAAACACCAGCACTTACTGTGCTGGTTTCTTTTAACATTTAGCTAGTTAGTGTCTCCACCAAGGGTTGAGAATTTCGCAAGTGCTCAGAGGATTCAGTTAAGCAAAAGGAAATCATTAATGGTTTACAAAAAAACAGTTATTTAACAGCACTCATTAAATAGCATTTAAAAATATTTCTTTTTTACTTAAGTATGAAGCAATTTATTTGCAGTGGAAGGCTTGGGTATGCTCTGAGGATAAGGGGTGATCTTCTGGTGAAAACTTTCTAAGATGATTCAGTAGATGATTTTAATTAATTTTCTGATGGTTTTGGAACCACCAGGATTCAGAAATGTAGTTAAATATGTGTATACATTGGTGTCTGCGGCTAGGCTAAAGATCATTGTGTATACACATGCACTCTTAAGTCCCTATGATAACTTGCCTTACATGCTCAGTCTAGCCAATAAATGACATTGGCCTGGTAACTCCCCCTCTCCCACCTTTCCCCCTCTGAAATACAAAACCTCTCCTGTTCATGTTTTCCTCATTTGTCCCCATCCTGCTGCCTCAGCCTCCTTATTAGCTGACTCTTATGCCCATGCTCAGGAACACCAGTAAATCAGCACTTCCCCTCTTCCAACGTCTTCTCTCTTTCATCAGCCTTGGACTTCCCAAAAGACTCCTTCCCCATCTTCTCTCTGATAGCTTTTTTCACTACTGCCTTATTACTCCAGGGGCAGATTGAGGTTAGCAAACGCTTTTTCACCACCTGTTTGCCAAGCCTGGTATTTTCTTTCCTCATCCTCCCACCAGTTTACTTTTAGGTTGTCTGTTGGTCTCAAGACCACCTCTGATGCTTCACTCTCTGCCATGTAGACAGTTCCTTGGCACTCACAATTGATTATCCTGGGGAAAAAGTTGGACCTGTAAAAGGTGGATCTGCAAAATCTGAAGCCAAGGATCACTGAAGCTGAAAGTGGCAGAAAAACATGACTCACAGACCACAGCAGCATTCCCTGCATCTCATCAGCTGCTGGTCTGACTCCAAAGCAGGATTTGCAGGCTCACCTGGGGGTCCTACCAAGCTCCACAAGATTTTCAGAGAGAAAAACTAATGCTTTTCCCTCATCCTGGCTTAGAATGATCTCCAATAAACAATTCAGCACCACGACTTGAGCAGTATGAGGAGGTTAAGGCATTCCAAGCACCGTGGCTTGTTCTTACACAACACAATGAAACACCCTCCCAGCCATCTCAAACCACAGCTTGCACTGCACCATGCAGACACCCAGCGCAAGAGCAGCATGAAACAACCACCATGGACATGAGCATGAGAGGTTCAACAGGCCACAGCCCATCTCTCTGTACTGCTGCCCTATAGGCACAACCGTGGGAGAGCTGCCTGTTTGCACCAGGAGCATCTCCAGTCTGGTGGGACTGGTCCTCACACCCTGCTCAGTAGGTGCCATCCCACCTCCTGGGTGGTTCTCCTTTGCCAGCATTGTTTAACAGCAGGGTGTCAATCTGCCAGGCTGGAGAAATGACAGGCAAAGAGCTTATTTCCCTCTTGCTCTGAAAGCATGGGACTGGGTTTCTGAACAGCAGGGTGTTTCTTACCCAGCTGCAACACTGAGTTTTGAGTCCCTGAACACACTTCTTCTGTGCCAGAAGAAACTGGAGTGCTAAAATCACTTGTTACTGATAGAGTGAAAGCTGTAACAGGCACTTGTGAGGTCAGCTGTTGTGCAGGAAATGCTCTCTGCTATGACTGTTACTGGCCCATCTGATAGCTGCACTCTGCAGGGTGACTGGGGTGACTAGACTGAAGGCTGACACAGTGTGACACACAAATTAAGCCCTTAAGAATCTTCTCAATGCAGCAGATCGGGAAAAAACAAAACCAAAAGTGGTCCCTGAGAAATCAAATCAGCCTGTTTTTCTGCTACATTGTTAGTCTGTGAATTAACCAACTTCATTTATTTTACAGAGGTGAACAAGGACAGTCAGTGTTCTTCCTTTTCACACTGAACAAGGAGCTGGAAGGTACAACGTCAGAGTTCCAGAGTCATTACCAGACCAATTCTATAACAGGGTATATGATGCATTTACTTTAAACTATTTATGTGCTCATGAGGTGTAGATGTGGTGCTTTGGGTTATGCACAGACCTAAGGAGCAGTGAGCATGGGTCTCTGCCTGAGAGTACTTGCTTTGCAGGTATTTGGAGGAAAGAGAATAATTGTGGGGATTTTGGAGGAGAAGGCTTTAGTTCTAAGTTCTAGGGAATCTGAGCTCCTCTGGGAGGGCACAAAGCATGATCAAGGGCAAAAGTTGAACCCACCTGTTTGCTCATTTTAATATTAAACTCACCAGTTGTTACTTTTGAAATTTAGGGCCGAATGGCTTTCTATAGAAGCTGAGCTCAGGCACAATGAGGTTCAGGAACTGCTGCTTTGTTCACAGCACAGGAGGGATGCACAAAGAACGGATAAGTGACTGGTGATTCTGCCTGGGTCTTATTCCTCTGTCTTCTTCTGGCTGTAGAAGCTGTCCTCTCTGTTGTTTGACATCTTCCCAACTAGGGGTGGATAACCTTCAGCTGAGTGTGGAATTTCCCTGGTCCACTTCCATGCAATACTAATGCAAATCTTTTGTATACTAGGGCTCTTTGAGAGGACAATAGCTAATGACACCAAATCATGGTGGTACATGATGGTGGCACAGACCCTTTAAAAGTGAGTGGAATAGTAAAAAGAGAGGATTCAAGAGAAAGGAAAGCATATACTTGAGAGTAAATACGAAAGATGTAGAAAACACAATGCCAGTGGAAGCATTTCTTTCTGCCTCTCTCCCCTCTCCTCCATCCTTCCTTAGTGCAAGCCTGTCAGTCAGTGGTCTTGTGCTGCCATTGCTTTAGACAGCAGGTATCTTGTGCTGGGCCAGTACCTGCTAGTCATATACTCACATATGAGATTTATGAAGTTGCACAAAGCCGAATACATCCACTCTACTCACTAATGATTCAACGGATGTTTGCATATGGAGTTGTCATGTTTAGCAGCGCTTCTGAACTGAGGCGCTCTCAGCCCTGCAGCCTGCTGATCTCTTTTGCGAGCCTTGTCCTTTGATGTTCAATTCCCTGCTGCAGACCAGTCAGATCTTCTCATTTTGATGTTCCCAAGCTATATTAATGCTAGTAGCTTAGCAGGCGCTTGCTCGGAGCATGTAGGGGACTTGCCTTGATGTAGAAAATTATTTTTCAGGCTTCTAAAAGCCAGGATCCAGACAAAAAGCTCCAACCCAAACAGTACAGTGTTGCCTGGGGGCAAAGGGGAAGAGAGAGTAGAGCAATGTCATTATTCCTATTACCTCACTGTCGTATCCCTTTCCCTGGCAGCCGCAAACTGCTGGTCACAGGCTTTGTAACCGCGTACACGCGCAAATGCTAGCTTTTGTTCCCCGTTGTTTCCCTACTCCCTCGCTAAGGGCCGGAGCTAGCGCAGCGCGGTGCCAGCCTCCCGTCCGCCCCACGCTGCCACTTTCGGTTTCCATTTCCTCGCTGGCCCGAAGTTTCTATTCCTCGCCCTCTCCGCGCTCGCGGAGACTTCCTCTCGCTGTGCACCGGCTCTCTGGTGCAGGGCAGCAGCCATCTCCGAGCCAGCACCGCCCCGCCCGCCGCCAGTGCTGGTGGCAGTGCGAAGCCGGCCTTGCCATGACGGCGGAGGAGAAGAGGAACCTGCAATGTTACAGGCGGTACATCGAGAAGAGCCTGAACCCCGTCTACATCCTGGGCAACATGACGGCTTGGCTGTCGGACGGTGAGGGGCCGGCAGCACCTGCTTTCCCCCGCATCCTTCCCTCTCGGGGCACTGCTCCTGGTCCCTCCTCACTTCTTTACCAGCTTCGCGTTTTTTTTTTCAGAGGAGAAGGAGCGAGTCCGTAAGGAGGAGGAGAAGGGGGTGACGGCGGCCGCTGCGCTATTCCTGGATACCATCTTGCTGCTGGAGACGGAGGGCTGGCTCCGGGGCTTCCTGGATGCCCTGGTTGCAGCAGGTCGGTTTACTCTCTCAGGCGAGGGTTTCCTCCGCTTCTTCTTTTCCCTGCCAGAGCAGAGCCGCCGCACAGCCGGCCAGCCCTGTGGAACCAGGACCAGTTTATCCTCGGGCTTCTGCCGCCGAGTCTTGTCCACCAGATGACACGCGGTGGAAAAACGTAGATTGTCAGAGACTGGAAATAAAGCTCTTCGAAGGCAGAGGGGAAACTTCTGAGAAGCAGCTGGATCAGTTTCAGTGGCAGAGAAGGTCAATGGGAGATGAAGGGGTGCAGGATAAAACTTCGTTGCCAGGAGACTTCTCTGTATCAGAGCCTTTAGAGAAAAATTAAGACAGCTATTATCCCTGCCACATATAATTAGATTCAGCTAAATCCTCTGAAAGAGAAAGCTAATCATGTTTCAGGATGTGTGTGAGTTAACTGATAGCATGGGATAACTTCACCCAAGGACAGAGTCTTGAATTAGGAACTGATTTAAAAAAAAATATTCATAGATCTGAAAAATCTTAGTCTTCAAGAAGTAAGTAACCACTGATAGTGTATAAATGAGATGGTTGCTCCTCAGTAGCTCTGACTGCTTGGGGTGTCAGGTCCAAATACAATTTCCTTTCCAAAATGTAACAGCAGAGATGGTGAAGGTGTAAAACCGCTGGGATTTGTCTGTTTTATGGTACATGTTCTACTATAGATTGTTTTTGGTGATTTGTCAGATATCTTGAACCCTAAAATCTCATGTCATAGCCAGTTTTGTTTTAATTTACTATTAACTGCAGATAGTTACGGTACCTCTGTGAGCATTTATTACAAAATTTCTTATCACTTGGATGTAGCCCACTCTCCCCTTAAAGCAAATACTAGGACCAGAGCAACCTTTAACCAGATAGTCCTGGTTTCTGAACTGCAAAAACACCTTCTTATAACGTGTTGTTAGAGTTCAGTTTGGTGTATCTTCAGCAGAAAACTGAAAAAGCAAACCTCCTGACTCCAAGCACTGTCTAAAGTACTTACCAATTTAGCATTACTGTTGTATTTGGCAGATGCAGAGATAAGTGATAATTAAAGACATTGTGGTGGTAAATATCCTCACCACTCTCCTGCTCCTACAAAAGAAAAGAAAAAGTTACTCAAATTCCTTCTGTTTGCCCACAATTCCTCTGGGGTTCTGACCTACTTTATTCAGCCCCTGGATCCTACTCAGCAAATCACGTCTCTTCTAAACCTTATTATGTTATACATTACAAGTGCTGTAAAGGAAAACCGTCACTTAATCTATAGAAATTATTATGGTTCACTAAGGTTTTTGGCAGTTACCAACATAATTTTAATTTCTCCAACGTGGTTGAGAAAGTGTATTTTCATCTTCTTACCTGTTATAACTAGAGGTCGAATTCATAGTAACAATCTGCCTCTTCTCCTGGAAGGTTACACTGGGCTGGCAGAAGCAATTGAAAATTGGGACTTCAGTAAGCTGGAAAAACTGGAGCTGCACAGACAGTTGTTGAAGAGGATAGAAGCAACCATGCTGGAAGTTGATCCGGTCGCACTCATGCCTTACATAAACATGTGCCTGATAGAAAGGGAGTGTGATGAGATCCTGCAGGTACAGTTAATGATAAAATCCAGTATTTTCCTTGGTTTGCTGCGGAAAAGTGCTGGCTGCCTCACTTGTAGGGTAAATTGGTGTTCACCTGTCAGGCTGCACGGTAAGGACAGCCAGCAACAGCCCTCTGAATAGCGACTTGACTTTACTTTCTTCTGCTTAAAAGAAGCTTTGCTATGCAGCTGCAGCTTCCCACAGCAGCATTGCCTGCAACACCTACGTATTTCATTCCTTATCCTTCCAGCTTGGTGCATATAGTGGTGTGTGAAAGGATTGCAAGTCAGGGAAGCAGGATAAGGGTGGCTTTGGTGTATACAGTGTTCAACTGTGTGTCTCTGTGGAGTCCAGCCTCCCATGAAGAGACCTCAGTGGTTCTGGAAGGTGCCACACTACAGGAAAATGACTGCCTTGCTATTCCTTTGGAATAGACCGCTTTCTGGAGCAATCATGCATTAATACTTCTGAAAATAAAGACGGAAGTAGGCAAAGTGGCATTTAGATGCTGCCTAAAGTGACTCCTGCTTGTTATGGGATTTGGCATAGTCTATTACCTTAGATAACCCCTTACTTTCTATAGCCCCCAAAAACTTAATGTGTCTCTTGAGTTTGGCAGTATTACGTTATGAGTACAGAAATTCTGCAGAAAATGCCCTCACTGAATTCCAGCCGGTGCTCAGAAATCAGAGAGGCTGGGTATATCTGTTGTTAATTCTGATTATCACTAATTCAACACTCAACCTCCAGTTGTGGTCAGTAAGAATTTTCACAGTTACAGATCCACAAATAGTTCTGTTTATTGAAGCAACATTAGTACAGATTCTGAATTGCCATTGATAAATTCACTTACTTCATTAGCAGTGTAATCTAAAGCTAGCCAATGATTAATTGAGCTCGTAATTCATTGAGCTCAGCTTCACCTGGGTATCATTCGATATAGCTGGAAGCAGCCACGATCTCACTTTGGTATATTTTTTATATGTAAGTGAGGGGTGATGGGAGTATTACCTTTGGTCAGGCTGCTCAAGGGCTTTGGGTCTTGTGTGAGGGCAGAACAGAACAATGATGTGCTCCATCCCACTGAGGCAGGCCATCTGGCCTCCTGGTAGGATACACTGGCCTTACCAGAGTCTTGCAACTCATTATTCCCTTACAATGTATCTCAAGGCCTGAGGCCTCATTCCTACAGTCAGCACCCAAAGGTAGAGTTGTAGGGTGAAATGAAACTTCTAGTCTGAAGTCATTAGTGAAATACTGTGTCACAGAAATCAACATTTTCATTGCCTTTAGATGTGAAGCTCCTGTACTGTTACGCGATTCTAGCTCAGTGTTGTTATTGATGACAGCTAACAAGTGATATTACCAGTCACTCATCATTTACAACTCCTTAATAATAAGTTATTGATGATGCGTGGAAGAGTCTGTTAAGCGTTCTCACTCTATGTGACTGCCAAGAAGGACTTTTTTCAGCTATTTTATTTTTTAAGCAGTACTTCCTTATGGAGACACAAAAACATGTGGAAAGCTTATTACAAGGGCATTGCCAGATAGAAATTCACAGAATAGTTCTGCAGTGTTTCAGACCCCGTGAATATTTAAGCAAATAATCCACCTATTGTTGCAGTTCAGCTGAGTTTAGGATACAGACCTGCAGCAATAGGAAGTGAATGACTGAGTTTTATTTGAAACCTTTTATTCTGGATAAGGAAATACAGTTGTCAACTGAACATCAAACAAATCAAAAATGTCAATCAAAGCATAGTGGTTTTGGTCACTTGGATGCTACAGCAACTTTTGTTTGTTGTGTATGCAGATTAGCGAATACAGAAGCAAAGCAGCTGGAATAACTAAACTCATTGAATGTCTCTGTCGATCAGATAAGGAAAACTGGCCAAAAAGCCTTCAGCTGGCACTGGATAACACGGGATATTACAATGCAAGTGAACTGTGGGATATGAGAGAAGGTAAACTGTGAATTGTTTTTGTGATGCTCTTTTCCTGTTTTTATACCAGGCAGTAATATTCTTTCTTTTCTTTCATAGAATGGTTAGGGTTATAACTAACTCCTTCACCTTGTCATCACAGCAAATACATTTTAAAATCAGAAGGATAAATAACATGCTTTTTTTTTTGTGACTGTACAGATAACAGCAAAGACGTTGATGGTGAAATGACAGATGCCTTTAAGAACAGCTTTGAAACCACAATGACATTTTCTGAAGAGGCAGAATGTGATAATAATCTCAGCGAAAATCTCTGTTCAGGTTCAGGTAAGACTTA
>JASSUY010021534.1:4040-16998 GCA_032466535.1 Forpus xanthops | reverse complement strand
CTCGGGGCCGGAGGGGCGCGCAGCGCTGCGCTCGGGCGCGGAGGGGCGCGCAGGCAGCTGCCGGCGAGGGCCGACCCCAGGCGGGGTAAGGCGGCGGAACGTGGACGGGACCGGGAGGGCCCCGCAGTATCGCTTGCGGGCCCTGGGCGGGCGGAGGCTCCGCGGGGCTCCGCGCGCTGCGGTGAGGAGCGGAAGGGGCGGTGGCGTGCGGTGGAGCATCGCCTGTGCGGTGGAGCATCGCCTGTGCGGTGGAGCATCGCCTGTGCGGAGCATCCCCTGCGCCGGGGGACTCGGCCGCAGCCCAGCGCGTCCCGGCGGCAGAGCCGCTGGTCGACACCTTCGGTGTGCGAGAAGCGGCGGGGCTCTCCCGGGCGGCGCGTACGGGGCTCCCACGGTGTGCGGAGCGCCCTTCCCTCCTGCCTATTGTTTTTAATAGCGCGTTTCCCCAGGGAAGGCGGCTGTCTTTACTTGGATGTGCTCACGTCGTTTATGTGAGGCGTTAAATGACAGAAATCAGATGCAACAATTTAATAAAACGGGAGGAAGGTATTTTCGTAGATGAAGATGAGCTGTGCCGGAGCTCTCACGCCTTTTGTACGTCAGGAATACGGCAGGATGGATGGCGGGCGGGCGGATACGCTCCGCTGCCGTGGAGCAGGTCAGAATAAAGGTACCAGTGACAAGTTCAGGCACAGGATGCTGATTTAGTAACATCAGTAATATTAGTGATATTAGTAACATCTGGTAACATTTCCAGTCTCTTGGTGAGCAACATATGTCCCCAAAACCTGCACATTGGCGTCAGATATCACGCATGCTGTATTTTTTGTGTGATTACAAAATTATCAGGGTGACCCTCTGCTAATTGAAGGGGGTTTGCTTTGATGGAAGCTTTGGGGGAACTTCTTTTAACAGAGTAAAAATATGCAGTTGATCAATGAGAAACGCAGGGGAATCTGAGGACTATAACACTGAAAAATAAATAAGACTTGGTTATATTCATGTGACCACCCTTCACTTAGGAGTAACATAACATAAAAACCCACATTGTAATATCATTATTAATGAAACAAGCTCAGAAATGTATCAGTATCAAGCAGCAATTTAAAGATAATTTGAAGAGGTGATAATATTTTTATACCATAAATAATGTACTCTGTAGATCTATGCTTTTGAAAACTTTAAGTAGAGGAAGTCTTCAGTAAGTTATTGAGTTGTATACTTGCAGTAAATCAGTGCAGTCTTTCAATTTCTTACCATATGAAAGCTTTTTCTTAACTGATTATTCTCAGAAATTGTCCTTGAACTTCTTCTGTTCTTCCCTCCAGTTCTGGAGGTGGGAACATGTAATGGGAAAGAAACTCCCAGGACCAATTGGCCTAATACTGCAGGTGTCACATCCTCAAGTGCCTTACAGCAAGGGATGCAGTTATTAGGAAAATAAATTCAAACCTGGGGCTGTATGGAGATATCTTGCTGATTTATACTAATGATATTACAATATTTTCTGTGTTATTCTGCACCTGCTTGCTGTCTAACAAGACTGTTGTGGTGCTGTGTGCTGTGCAGCTCTTAACTATATAACTTACATTCCACTAGATATATTTAAGTTTTTATCACAATGTAAAAAGTGAAGAAGGTTACATGTATCATTTAGTGACTTTACCAACCTGAGTTCCTTATACCGTTTCTCCCATCCACCTAGCTTGGCTGGATTTGTCTGAATTTAGCCAGTAGCCTCTTATCTTGACAATCTAAGTAACTTTGTTCAGAATGGCACGCTTTGCTCTGTCACTGCATAACTTTTCTTCCTTCCCTAATTTATTATTATTTCCAGTATTTTACAACTTCTGGCCAGCAATGTTTATGCATTTCTGCTGTAGTATTTTTTTTTTTTTTTAGCATTCCTAAGTTACTGAATCTCATAGTTTGGGCTCTTCTTGTGAGTGAGTATACCTTTCACAGAGTCTGTGGCAGCTGAGCAGGAATTGGCATTGAGGGGCATGGAGCAGCATCCCATATCCACATGTATTTGCACATGGTAGGTTAACACTGGGGTGAATGCCTATGTTCTGTTAATCGGCCATTAACAGAATTAACAAGTACATTTAAGTAGCAATAAGTGCAGCATTGGCTCTGTTTAACAGTGAAACTTGGTCATCACTACTTGGTGTCACAGAAATCTGTAAACCTATTTTTTATATCCTTCTTTACTGGGGTTACTTCAAGGAGCAGCTGAAGGTCCAGCTGCTGTTCTGAAGCAGGGAAATCCGAGAACAGCAGTGACAAAAAGGTAGCACTCTGTGTGCTGTTTGTTGGCAGCACAGGTGGAACACTCTTTTGTTAATATTACCCAGTGTCCTTTTTCCTGTTGATGTTCCCAATGAGAAACAAACCTAGGGTTGTTTTTTCCAGGGCTGGTCTGATCTGTTTCTCTGTGAAAACAAAAAGTCTGTTTCCAGGGACATTTCTTCCTCCTATTTATTGCTTCAGCTATGAGGATGGACACATCACAGATGGTTTCTGGCCCTGGTTTACAGCTGAAATGCAATAAATATAGGTAGTTATGATGTTGCCATACATTGTAAGGAGAAAAAAAAGCTTACAAAAGGTGCAAAAAGAGTGTTTTTTACAAGTTATGCTACAGTGATCATTATTAAGGATCATAGTTCTGCAATCAGTAGCATATGTTCTTAGCCTTTGTATCTCTTTCTTCTATGTTTTCACTTGGCATATATAATTCCTTTAAGACATGCACTTAAATGAGCCAGATTGTCTATGGAAGAAGAGACCCATGGCCAAAGGAAAAGTGATCCAACGTTTGATGCTTGGAAGATGATTTAATTCCTTGCCATGCTAGAGACTTCTTGTTTGATCTCAAAGAAGGCATTTCCTCTGACAGGACAGTGAAGGCTCTAGTGTGGCTGATGGTGTATAAGGCACCGCAACAATTGGTTCCATTCTTTACACAACACAAAATCTGGAAAACGAACAGGATGAAGACACCACCTTGTAAATGTCACAGCTGTTACTGTAACGTGCATGATGTAGGAACTGATTTATCCGTGTTCATCAGGGCATCACAGACCCATGGCCTGCTGTATCACAAGACTGGGAGCATGCATGCTCTGCAGTGGTGCTCACTTGAAGAGGTGTAACCTCTTGTCCAAGGTCAGTCAACACCTGTCTACTGCAGAATCAAACCTGCACAGTCTGGTGGTTATTAAAAGAGGTTAAAATATCACTGTTACCCCACAGAAAATCATGGGTCTGTTTTCTTTTAGTGGTACAGCTCAGCACTGGATGTTTCTGTTCATGTCAGAGCTGAAGCTTACAGATGATGAATTGTGGGTGGATCTGCCATTTCATAGCCCATTTTCTGTATAAAAAGACTGCTCTCAAGCATTTTCAGCCCAGCACTGCACACCAGCCTCAGTTCTAGACAGTAGCTATGTTTTTATTTTAGAAAAGCTAATTAACCTTGCATGGATTTTCAAAGAATCACTTAAGTTCTAAAGATGGAGGAAACCTCCCTTCCAGTTCTACAAGGTTAGCAGTTGCAATGAGCAGAAATGGAAGATGGTTGCTTCATCGGTTTAGAACTAAACATTACCCCTCTAAAAGTGAGGGGAAGTCTGTCCCTGCAGTAAACACAACAGATGGGCAGGTCTCTTTAGTCTTTTCCATTTCCCATACTTGGATGCCTCTCTGGAGTGTCAGAATGCCATACAGAATACCGCTAACATCTGTAATACTCAGGTTCGTTCTGTTATCCTCTTCCTGCAGGTAGGAACTGAGGGATTTAAAGGTAGCTTTAAGTAAGACTGGCTTAAATCTTCATATGGTCACTGTATCATTAGTCATAATTTTTGTATGGAAGCAGTTCTAGTGATTATGATCTACACATATGATGATAACCGAGGTTATAATTCATCAGGCGTTGTAAAGAGATCTACTTCCTTCCCAGGGCTTAGTTTTATGTTTTGAATTAATATGTGTAATGCCCCAATGTTATCTTAGAAACAGTCAGAAATCAGTTATCATATAACTTCATTTTGCATCAGTGGAAGAAGTATTAATGGTTCATCTTTAATCACTAATGAAAAATCTTTCATGTTATCTGAATCAGAGGGTGCTCATCCCTTTATATCTGCTATAATAGCAGTACATTCATATGGATAATTTTGCAATACACATGACAGTTATTTCCTCATAAAGGGCACGACTGAACTCTCATTAAAGTGAATTGATGTCTTGCATTTTATTTGCATAGGAGTCATCAGTCCCTCAGTAAAGAAGCCAACTATCATGTAAACTACAGAGTGGTGTAAACATTACCAAGGTTCAGAAGGGCTCATCAAATTATGAAGTGGAGTTTCTGATCACTAGTGATTATCCTAAAGGTTCAGGCCTAGTCTGATGTTAGGACAGCATATCTGTTAGTTATTTAACAATGTCTATATGGGACTATTGCTGGGAACAGAACATGAAATCATCCTACATTAGCCCTGGAGAAAACCAGCGTTTTAAATATACATTTTTTTTTAGGGGTTCTTTGCTACAGTATGACAAAAGATGGCAAACAGGGCTTGGGAATAGAAGAGGTTTGACCACATAGTTAACTCACCCAGTTCCAGTCCTGAGCTCAATGCCATGTGCACCTGAAAGTGCTCCCCCCAGAAACATTGTCAAAGGACCTGGTTCTACAAATCCGTAAACGTTATTCGCTTTGATCCAAGTGATCGTGCTATGTTCTGGATGGAAAGAGTTAGAAGAGGTGACCAAACCTGAGCAGTTCAGTTCTTCAGAAGTTTTTTTTTGAGAAACACACAGAAAAGTTGATAGATTCTAGAAGACAAAATGCTTTTCTACACATCTCTTTCATTTTCTACCTACATGAGTTTCTTTCATGTGTTTAATGTCTCTATCCACATCAGGACTGGTAGCTAATACTGTTTTCATCATACACTCAAAAAACCAATTTCGTAATGCTTCACTGTACATTCCTATCATACTTTTGTGCTGTGATAGCCCCAGTACATCCTCTCTAGGTTTTCTGAGATTTATGAACCTCCTAGTTTAAAACCAAGGGAAATTCTGAATGACAAAACATTAGGTACACATCTCCCATGTGTTCATAGTCAGAACATATTGGTCTTGTTTTTTAAGTATAAGACCAAAAAAGAAACTTTATTTGTGTATCAAATAATGAAGTATTTCACTCTTTTTTATTAAGCTTGAGTTTCAACAGCCCAGCTTTATTTTTCATAGCAGTTCCTGGACAACAGAGGGGTCCCCTGGCTGGCACTGAATTAACTGTTTTGGTGGGAGCACTACATTGCTGGATGGCATGGAACAATCTCCTTCCTTCTACTGAGCATCTGCTTGTGTTGAACAAACACTACTCTTAATCATAATGGCCCCAATCCTATTTATTTGGTCCAGTATCAAGTTAACTTGGGATTTATTCCACCTGTTTCTTATATTCATGTTTATCTACTTGAGAATATTGAAAGAAAGGGAAGAATTTTTCCATATAGATCAGTTTCACTACTCTTTTTCAAAACACAAATATCCACCATTGTGGATACAGAGATGGTTTGAAATAGATTGTGTATCAGGATTTCCTTTCTGAACATCAGTTGCTGTGATTTGGAAAAGTGAGAACAACTCAAATCTGATCATGAAAAAAATGATCTTTTTTTTTCTATAAAGATGCAAAGAACTCTCATGGATTATTTTCCATTCAGCGCATGTCATTTTACATCATAAACGCACATTGCCAGGCAGCTTCATTCTTAGCTTCTACACACTATCAAAAGCTATAAATTCACATCATCTGTATCACAAGATTCTCATTGCTACAGGACCCCAGAGACATTATGTTTTCCTAGGTATATGGCCTGTGTTTTAGACAGCGTGAGTGACCTGATGTGCCTTTGTAGCTCCTGGTCCATAAAAGGTTCTACAGTTCATGTTGTTCCAACATTTCTGAAGCAATCCAAGCAAATGCAAGTGAGACCTCTGTGACATCTAACATTAATTCAGCAGAGGACTGATTCCCTCTCAGAAAGAAGCATCTGTATCAGCAGTAGAAAATTCCAACAGTATTATGGTATCAGCAGAAACTACAGCCTAGCTACTCTAGAGAACCCTATCAGTAGTGTATAAAGATTATAACCAAAAAGTACTTATGGAACACAAAAAAGTATACAAGTTACATCACAGCAAGCGCTGACTACATAGAACAATACTGATTTTATGCAGGCTGATTAGTGACACCCTTTTTGTCTTTGAAAACGTATTTGACTCCTGATGTTGACAGGCATGGGTGAAAAAGCTGTCCCAAACAAAACAGGAGTATGTATCTTTCTGTAGAAGCAATCAAAGGTAAAAATATAGCAACGGATTCTTTGAAGCTCACTGAGAAATATCTGTGCTCCACAGAGATTTAAAAGTAGCACCTGGTTAGCAGAGATGTTTCCCCTTACGGTACCTGCACTATATGTCAGCATAGATCTCATCTGCTGGGCATCTAACAGCATGCTTTGCTGTTCAGCAGTGGGTGTTAGAGCCCCTAGTAAACTGTGATGCTCCTAAACTAAATGGAAAAAGCCAAATGGGTTTATGTTTCTTCATTCCTTACTCTCATTATTCACTTTTCCTAGTAAGTTTGAAGTGGATCTCCGTAGTCATACCCATGGTCCCTCATTCAGCTTCCCTCAGTGTTCCTAATACAGTGTAACATTCAGTGGCACATTGTCTCTGTGATTACATTGAATATCTTTCTACTGTTTGACACTGATCTGCTTTTGTATGCTCAAAATAACACTAGCTAGGAGCTGTTGGTTGGTTGGGATTGCTTTTTAACAGATGAAAGTTTTCATACTGTAACCATAACAAAGAAAATCAAGTGGATATAATCTGTAAAAAGTCAACAGTATGCGCACACTCAGAAAAGTCAAACCACAACCAGAAGCAGCACAGACAGCATATGGTCTTGTTTACATATACAAAATTAACAGTATGAAATCCAATTAGGAAGGTGGAGATCATAATCATCACATTAGACAGCAATTTCCAAAGTATGGGAACTCAAGACTTAAGCATTTCCTTCCCAGACTGAATGATGCTGAATTGTCACATTTGTCTTATTCCCTTGGCTTCCCATAATGTGACTGTGGTGAAAGGTCAATAGGGAGCATAAAGCCAGGACACGAACGACAGGCGCTTCACCAGAGCTTTCAGTAGCCTCAACAGCAGGGTGCAAGCTCCGAGAAAGCCTTAATACTTACAAGGACTGGGGGCAAATAAATTCTCTAAGCAGTGTCTTCTCCTGTTTTCAGTCACAGTAGAGAAGGATTCAGTTGTGAAATGGAAAATATCAAGGAAAGTTCTGCTGCAAATGTGTGTGTGCAAGAAAAGCATGGTTTCAAGCTCTTCCATGAACTGCTGGTCTAACAAGGGCTATCCAACATAGCGCTTCATGCCATGAGAGAAGTTAGACTGATACATCCTTAATACCTGGGCTTATATTTCTCTTTGGGTGTCCCTGCTACACATGGTCAAATACCTTCTCTCCCTAATAATAAAAAGGAAACAGTTATGATACTGAAAACTGTCACCTGTTGAAAAGTGTCCTCTGGCACGTTTTCCTCTATGGCTAAGCACAGAGGTAGTTCACAGAGAAGTCAGAGATGTCTGGTGCACACCAATCATGTTCTGCAGTAATTACCTATTAGCACCGGGATCCAACTTTACAAACCTTTCCCCAAAAGCCGTTACACGCATGGTCTAGCTGTTCCCAGCAGAACAACTCTTAGCTGTGTTCCCGGATGGGAATCATGCAGTGCCATACAGCTGAGGGAGAGGTACTGGCACCAGGCATCCTGCACAGTAGAAGTGCTGAACCTCGGCCAGGGAAACGTTGATGTACTCTGACTAGTTACTTTCTCAACACTATTTAATTAACCTAACCTTGTGATTACATTTCCTTCTTTTCCAGGGATGAGATTAAACTCTTAATAAAATAACCATTTAAACTGTTAAAGAGTTTTAAAAAGCTCTAATCCCCTCAAAGAAAGTTCCCAGCCCAGTTAATGACTGCTGGCTGAAATGTTTTTAATGAGTTTATGCAAAGAAACTTAGAGAAGGCACCTAGCGCCTTAGCACAGCAATGTATTGCGGCTGAATTTGTTTTTACAGTTTAAACAAATACACTTATCTCTTCTAAATAAAATGCTTTCATTATTTAACAAGTAGTTTTGATAACAAATTGAATCAATTGAATGTATGTAGAAGTAGTGTTCTCTTTAAGCACTAGGTACAGAAAACCGTTAGCTCTTTTGGACTTTTTTGTTGCCAAAATCTCTCTCAAATGTAGCACATATGATAGAACCTTGATAATATGAGAAATTTTCACAATGGCTGTAACTTTGTGAAATATAAGATGCTGACTAACTGCCTAAAACTTACAATTTAAAGAACAGTTGAATTCTACCATGACACTGGCAATGGCTATGATAACAGGCAAATAGAGCAGTAATAAGGTAGAAAATGAGAGTGTATAGGGGAAATAATGCTTTTTCTTGGAATAGGATGTTTTAAGTGTTTCATGTCAAGGCTTATCATGCCTTGCAGTATTCATAGAATTCCAGGTCTTTCAAATTTGTAATTCTACTAATTATTCTCTTCCCTTTCTGCAGGTTGCTGATTTCTAGTCTTTTTGACAGATAGCAAAAATAGGTATTTTTTAATATTTAGTATTTTAATAGTGAAACCCTATGTAAATGCAACATTTTCATTTGGATTTTGAATAGAAGAAAAATAAATAGCTGGCTTCCAGCTCATACAGACAGCAACAGGACCCACATGAATGTTTTTTACTTTATGACAATGAAGGACCTGGCCAAAGGAAATCAGAATCTGGGTTCAGACATAAGGCAGCTGTAGGTGCTGGTTGGCTGTTTCCAAGTCAACCATAGCTTTGAAATTTGTGAATGCAAAAACTCAGCTGCAAAACTGCACAGCTGGCTGTGCGATTCAGAGAGCTCTGGTTCTGGAGTGGGAAACAAGGCAGACTTGGGAGGGCCTGGAGCACGGCAAAAGTCCCCAGAAAATGCTGGTCCAGATCACAGATTAATTCTCTCACTCCATCCGTTTACAGACTGATTCCAGCTCTAGAATTGCTTCTGGACAGGCAAAAAAAGAGGGACTGAAGACCGAGTTGTTCATAACAACAAATGATGTCATAGTGACTGCTGTGGCCATGTAAATGACATTTTCTTCTTACTGATCAGTTGGGGTCATCTAACAAGGAACCATGTTCATGTTTCTAGACTTAAAGATTTTGTGCAATACTAAGTTCGTATTTTTTCATGACTGTGTTTCGAAAGCCTGCAGGTGCCCCATGGAGCAGACTGATTTACAGAAGTTTTTTAAGTAGTATATCCTTACTGCAAGAATTATTTTGATGAGAAGTACTATCATATGTTGTAGACAAACATTTTGAAGTAAGACTACCAAGCAGCATACTTCACAGCTGCTTAGGTAACCAATATGTACCAAAAAGCCAGCCAAGATGATGTAGGCAAGCTTTCAGCCATCAGCAAAGCTGGAATAAGATCGAATACCACGAGGCATATCGTTTTGTATCTTGCTTGTCAGCACTGGACTGTTCTCTGTGAATCTACAAGCAGTTTCTGCTGTTTCTAAGCAAATTAAATAAAACAGATTTATCTCTATGGAAAAGGATGAGTTCCTAATGTTTTTTCTTATCTATGTCTCAAAGCTTGTCTTTGCTGCTGCACCCATGAGGTTCCCAAATGTACCGTACCCCTCCCTGCTGTTTCTTGGCTACTGCTACACAGGCAGCCCCTGCGTTTCCCACACTCCCTCCACTGAGCCAGGACATCTTGTTGCTTTGTTTTCATTAATCAAGTGTAAATGTGACTCTCAGCGTGTGGGCTTTTTAGGGCTCTATCAGCTAAATGGAGATACTCATAATGCTTTGTTGTTAACAGTGAGTGAAGCAGAAAGAAGCTCAGTACTCCTGGATGGTTGAAATCTTGGCAAGCAGCATCGGTCAGCAGTGCAGCAGGAGCCATGTCTCTGCCCTTCCGAAAAGAGCTGGAGAAATACAAGAATATCAATGAAGATGAAATACTCAGCAAGCTCTCGGAGGATGAACTGAAACAGCTAGAGCATGTTCTTGATGACCTTGATCCTGAGGTTAGTGATGGTGGCCAGGGGATTCATAGTTCAAAAGCTGCCTTTTATAAATGCCACATACTGCAGCATTTTATATTTGTATTCTGTTACACTAGAGGCAGTGGACCCCAAAGTAGGGGCAGCTCAGCTAGGGACATTTTGGGTTTATTCCTGCTGTGCTACTTGCTTTTGTATAAGGCACTGTGCCCTTTCTCTATCCCTTGTCTATTTAGACATGAGCTTGTCTGCAGTCTAAATCTTTAATCATGTTTGTACACTGCAGCATGATGAAAAGCTTTTTATGGCTGCTATTTGTGAGCACAGCAATAAACAAACAAACATAACGTGTGTTTGTGAAGAGCATATCTTTTGAACTTCTGAAATCTGTCGATGGTGTCATTCAGCACACACAATTCTAGCTGAAGGGAATGTATTTAGGCATGATTAAGAAAAATAAGGCTCAGCTACACAACTGTCATTTTCTAGAGAGCAAGGATAATATGGATATTTGAAGACACTCACAAGGAATTTAAAGATCTCTGGCCTGGGAACTACTTGGTCCCACAATAATGCGGTTACAGTCACAAGTGTGCTGGACGGGAGTTTTGATCACCTACCCCAAAACCAAACTGTAGGAGTTTGAAAAGGAGTTCACTCTGGAAACAAAACACATTTGAAGAAACACAATAGATTTATAGCTCCTAGTTCTATAGTGCAAATTTACCTGGAAATTAAGGGTTGGCTTTATTGTTCTCTCCCTCCATGTTGTCACTTCCCTCACTATTAACATTTCTACAGTGTATTTTCTGGTATTTTCAAGTATCGGGCATCTCAAATGGAGACACAGAACATTAAAACAACCAACCAACCAACCAAAACAGGCCATGGTGCATTAGTAGTTAGGCTATATGTGTGCAGTAAACGTGTAGTGCCCTGGGCACATTTGTGCACGCACAGGTGAAGTGTCTAGTGACTTGAGTTCATTGGATGCACTCAGAGTTCACCAGGAATTTGCCATCGATCAGATTTACTGGACAACAAAAAAGTGTTTCTGCAGTACTCTGGGGCATCTTCAACATGTTGGTTTTACCTCACATGTACTGCAACATCCACATACCTGTACTCCTTCCTAGGATTTCCTGGACTGAAATGTGGAGCCTTACTCATCTTCCTATATTTAGGAGTGCAGATGCAATCACAGGGTCACCAAGCTGCATGTTTAAAGTGGGGTTAATCTCTTTATTTCCTACATTCTTTAAATAGTTTAAGTCCACATCATTCACCAGTTACTTTCTGTGTGTGCCGTTCATATCTGTATAGAAAATTTATCCTGGATTGCAAACTCTGTGGGTATGTGTAACACAAATGGCTCTGATCTTGCTTATGTCTTTACTACCATGACTGCAAATATGGTTAATAAAAATACTAATAGGTGGTACAATCAAGAAGCTTGAAAGATATAGTGGGTTTAATGGTTACTTTTAGGTAATGTGTGTTATTGCTGTCACCAAAGAGCAGTACGTGAAGTAGCATGCAAAGAATGATTTCACTTAGAACCCAACAACTTTGAAATGAAATTTGGAACACTGTATGAAATTGCCTCATTTCCTTTACATGCCTCTGTCGCTTTCACAGAATGCCTTGCTTCCAGCGGGATTTCGGCAAAAGGACCAGACCACGAAACCTGCCACGGGCCCTTTTGACAGAGAGCACCTGCTCTCCTACCTGGAAAAGCAAGCACTGGAGCACAAAGACAGAGAAGACTTTGTACCATTTACAGGGGAAAAAAAAGGTACTATCTATCTTCATGTGGGTGTTGAATAATGGACTAGCTGGTACAGGCATCTGCCATGCCTGGCCTTTATGTGGAATATGCTGGGATAAAAGAGGTGGAGGCTGTTACTCTGGGGGGTGAAGCTCAGGAGTCATATCTAGAGCTGTTGAGGCAGGAGATGAAGGGGTGGTTTAATCTGCCGTGTAGTGGTCTGCCTTGCTACACTGGAGTTGCAATGGCAAGTTTAACCCATAAATGGGAACACACAAATGACCATCCAGCAAAGGTCTCCAAGAGCAGTTCCCATATTAGCAAATGTCTATTTTCAGTCAAACATGGATAAAGGTGGCCTCACTAACCTGTCTTGGACTTTTCCCATATGCAGCATTAGGCCCATGCAAGGGTACTGTAGAGGGGGAGTGTTCTGAAGGAAACAGATAAATGCCATTCTGAGTAAGTCTGATCATCCTCGTGGCCCTCCTCTGCACTTCTTCCAACAGTTCCATGTCCTTTTGATGTTGAGGACACCAGAACTGCACACAATACTCCAAGTGAGGTCTCATGAAAGCAGAGTAGAGGGGCAGGATCACCTCCATCATTCTGCTCATCACGTTCCTTTTGATGCAGCCCAGGATATGGGCACCATTATCTCCTTTTCCTTATTTATATATGAAGTGAATAAAAATGCCTACCTCAGGCCACCTCTGTATTCAAGAAGGAACTTAACTATGTCTGGGTCCATTTCTGGCCATGTGATGAATGTGCCATTATTTCAATGGGATACTCTTAAGAAAAAGGAGAGTTTTCAAGAAAGTCAAAGGCAGCATTTTTTACTTTATGTATCATCTGCAGTGGGATTGAGTGCGCCCTCATCAAGTTTGCTGATGACACCAAGCTATGTGGTTCAGTTGATACGTTGGAGGGAAGGAATGCCATCCAGAGGGACCTTGACATGCTTGTGAGGTGGGCTGATGC
>JASSUY010021531.1:0-32604 GCA_032466535.1 Forpus xanthops | reverse complement strand
CAACTATAAACACTGGTGTTATCAGCACTGTTCCCAAGCCGAAAATCCAAAACACAGTGCTGCACCAGCTACCACTTCAAGAAAAATGGCTGCTGCTGCTAAACCCATGACAGGGGTACATGCAAATTGTATTTTGTATTTGTGTGTACCTGTTGCTTTCCTCAGTATGAACATGGCATCATTTTGTCAGTGCTGTGGACACAAAGAGTTAGAATAGTGCTCCCCTTCCATGGGTAAGTATTGAAAAAAAAGGGATCAGATTTTTCCTGCAGTCTTCTAAAAAATCAGCTCCTAGAAAATCAACTTCAAAATCAGAAATAAATTTTTAATTTCTCTGGTTCATAAGTGAAGGGAAGTGCTAGCAGCTTTTCAGCTCCTGCATTCTGGATTAATGGTTTTGCCTAATATGTCTGAAAGAAGGTAATGAGGGCTAAATATATTCTGATGGTCTTACTGTATGTATTTCGCAGATAATTATGTTACTGTTTTTTAATAGGCTGATCCAGTTATGTTAGCAGCACATAGTGATGTGTCATCTTGGATAAACATGGGATTTTGGGGTGAAAGAGCCTATAAATAGTCTTAATTTCACTCTTTCTTCTGCACCTGCTTTGTCTTATTGGGCATGCAAACTAATGTGTGGAAGATTTGATATTGTTTAGGAGCAATACAAAATAGCTGAAGTCAGTTTCAAGTCATCTTTTTTGAAATATTTTTTTTTCTGTGTGCTTTCCAATGAATTTGTTGAGGGAATGAATTAATTGTAATTGCAGACTGCTGAAGGCTTAGTGTCCTTGTACTTATTTGTGCGGATAAGTTTTATTGCTGAGTGCAATTTCTTATTATTATTTGTTTTGAAATGGGATTCAATATTTATGTAGCATTTTGAGGAAATTAGTATCAGTGTTAATTGACAGTAACCATGTCAGGTCCTGTTATGGATAAGAATTTAACCTTGGATACTTACATTTCCACAATTGGAAAATTATCACAGTACATTTAGAGCGTAAAATGAGATTAGCAGATGTTGGTGATGGGGGAGGGTTTTCTAACCTGTTTGGGCAAGTACTTTTAGGCTTAAACTGCAGACCATCAATTCAGATACCTGTTCACAGAATCACAGAATGGTTTGGATTGGAAGGGACCTTTAAAGAGCATCTCGGTCAACCCTGAAGATTGGAGGGGGTTTCTACCATCCAGATACTCCATGCCCCTGGACTTCCACAGAAATTGTGAAAATAAGGATTTAAAGTTAGTTGAAATCCCAGCCTGTTAAAAGATATATTTTATAACTAACTGCATTTTAAAATATGCTACAGAGAAACATGCATCAGCAAGCACTGGAACTTTTAGACTATATTTTCCTTGATCTGTTTCCACCTATATTCTTCTCTGCTCAGCTCTTTAGCTCCTACTCCTCTGTTTCATGTTTCCCACATGAAGAACAGTAGTATTTTAGGTTGGTTGTTATGTGCACTATTTTCCAACATATGGTAACATGGCGTCAGAGCTCTACTGTGCTGTTATCTCCATTCATAGTGTTTTCATACCTCCTTGTGACTAAAATGACTGTCTGAAAAAATACAGTTAACTCATCTTCCGCTTTACAGCATTTGCAAACTGTCAGAAAGGTGACCAAAAGGAAATTTGTATAGACTATATGGTATCACATCTCTTCTTAGCATTTCAGGTGTGCTTGGGGTTTTGATGTGACACCCAACCAGCTTCCCAGCACCAAGCCTTTCAGAGTGGAGGGCTCAACCCATCTCTCTCTGCTGCAGGAAGCGAGCAGTTTTACCCAAGTTATCCATTCAACAGCATGGTGCAGCTTATCCCTTGTCTAAGGCATACAACAGTTGTTTACAGGGCTGATCGTGCTTCAGTGATCATCTTTTTGTTGGCTGCATTTTGAGGGGGAAGTTTTATGAGACTTTCCACTAGGAAATGAGCTCATCACACACAGTGGCTGGAAAGATCAACCTTGCCAAGGCCTGTGTTAGAAGAAATGAATGCTAGCATCCTTAAACACTGCAAAGTTCTTACAGAATGCTGATGCGGATTTGATTGGTTTATTGTAATTAGTCTTGCCATGTCTTACGTCATGTGTACTCTAGGAGTTTTTTTATGTTGGTTATTGTTTGCGTTTTTTTAAACAGAGAATCCCACCTTGTGTCTTCAGTATTGTATTTACAGTAAGTAGTAGAACCAGTTCTGTATCTTTGAATCTTTCCTCTATTGTTTATCTTGACTGTAGTATTTCTGTACTATTTTATTTTTACCTGGATTTCCTGGATCTCATCTTCCATGAGGTTCTTGTCTGGCTTAAACATCATATGTTAACTCCTGAGTTTTGAGAAGGTGTAGCTTATAAATGAGCTACTTCCAAGTAACTTTAGACCTGTCATAGAGAAAAGATTAATTAAATTTTCTAGGTAAGTTTTAAGTCAGCTGCTCTTAATTCAAACTTCATTTCAGTTTAGCTATCATAAATTTATGATAAAGCTACTTAGTTTAAGTACTTATTCAATGCAGAAACTTACTTTTTGAATACAGTCATGGTCACTTGTTTCTTTATAAAAAATACATCAAATTTGGCCTGTATTACTCTTCCTTATAAAGCTGTCTTACACAGAAGCATATTATCTTGTAATCCCTTTATAAGGGATTGTTTTGTATTTGTGTCCACACCTAACTTTTTCTATTTTTTTTTTTTTTTCTTATTTTAAAAGGTATTTCTCAAGAGTGAACGGGTTGCAAGAATGGTCCACAGTGGAGGATGTTCTGCAAGTGACTTTAGAGATGTTTTTAAGAAAAACATTGAAAAGAGAGTCCGAAGTTTGCCAGAAATCGATGGATTAAGCAAAGAGACAGTGTTAAGTTCTTGGCTAGCCAAATATGATGCCATATACAGGGGAGAAGAGGACTTTTGCAAACAGCCAAATAGAATGGCATTAAGTGCTGTATCGGAGCTGATTCTGAGCAAGGAACAGCTTTATGAAATGTTTCAGCAGATTCTAGGGATCAAAAAATTGGAACACCAGTTGATTTATAATGCCTGCCAAGTAAGTATCAGTGTCACTTGGTTCTATTGTATCCAAAATAACTTCCCCCTGTTAAAAGGTCAAGTACTTCCTCCCTGTCTACAGAAGCCTTCAGTTTTAAGTACATCTCCAGCATCCAAGGAGATAAGACCCCTCAGAAAGAAATCTTTCATCTGTTTGCTGGAGAGCTCTTGGAGAAAGGATATGCCAGAGTATGTGGTACTTATGTTACAGGCATCTCTTGAGGCCTTTTACAGTGTCACGGCTCCAGGGATTTGAGTGATCTGCAGACTGTTCTATGGTCTGTATACCTCCATACACTCGTATAGATCACATGTGTACATACTTATATCTGTGTGTGCATCTGTAAAAGAAATCTCCTGCCATAAATAAATAGGTGAAAGGGGACTGACTTCAGGATGCTCTTGGCCATTCAGTATCTGGGAGGTCGCAGTATTAGAACTCAGTGTGCTTCATTTCAAACACCATCTATGAAGATAATTTGCACATTTTTATGTTGTTGTTGTTTTGTTGGATAAATGTGATGTTTCCCAAAAATCTTGACTCCAAAAGAAACAGTCTGTTCAGCAGCTGCATTTAGATTTATATGTATAATCTATCGCTAATCAGTACTGTAAATGGTGCCTAAATTATTTTATCTGGCCAGTCTTGATAGTGATGCAAGTATAAATTGCCAGTTACTGAGGGAGGAAAAACCTGAAAAAAGCAAGATATGTTTGAAGGTCTTGCAACAAATCAGTGTCGATGCAGCATTTAAGCTGAGCTCACACAGCTTTCTACACTGTCTATAAAATAGTACACCAGACTACAGCTAAGATGGTTTGGATATATTATTCTGAAGGTTGGCTAGTAGTTATGGGCCATCTTAACACCAGAACAAATGAGGAATGTTTGACATTGTTGCCTTCTTCATTTATGAGTTAGTGTGGCATAAAATCATATAAATGATTGAGACATCTCTGGTGTTTATAGTGCTGCTGCTTCTTTTGTAATGAGAAAGTGTAGTATCTTATTCTGCATCGAGTTATGATGGCTCCCTGTTTTAACTGTGAGCTGTTTGCTAACAGTGGAAAGAGGCTTCTGAATGAGCAGTGTTTTGAATGGAAAGAGATAAAAAATCGTACTTTTTTTCCTGTTTGCCCATCTTTTACTTTTTGCCTCTTAATTCACGCATATATAAGTCATGAAGCTAACCTCAAGTATATACAGGTTGGTAACAAGATGAAAGACTTAAATTTTGGGGGATAATCCTGCTTATTTGTTGTGTTGGGGTTTTTTTGTTTTTTTTTTTTTTTTTTTTTGGGGGGGTGGGGTTACAATAAAACACAGAAGTATGGGATAATTCAGTTTGGAAGAGTCCTCAAGAGGTCATTTAGTGTAATCTTTTGCTCAAAGCAGGGTCAGCTGTGAAGACAGATAAGGTTACTGAAGGCTTTAACAAGTCAGGTCTTAAAACTTCCAGGAATGGTAATAAACTGTGGAAACTTTCTGGACAATCTGTTCCAGTTCCTGAAAACATGATGTATGGATTCCACTTGCCTCTGGTGTCTAATGATTGCTAAATCTTGCCTTGTATGTCACTGTGAATGGTCAAAATCTGCTGTCAGTCTGCATTGTGCTAGAGGAACCCAAACATCACTGTAGAGTTTTGAAGAATTGAACAAAAAAAATTGTTTCCTTAGTCTAGAAGGGGTTCTGATGGTACAGCCATCTAGATTCTTCTGTCTGTATACTTGAAGGCTTCTCTGTTTTGGTTCTTAATTGTAGGAATGTTGGTAGAACAAAACTGGTTGGCAAATGTAATCAATTTTCTGGCTGTTCTTGGTCCATAATCTGCAGAGAGACTGAAACATTCCAGTGACTCATTTTCACCTTCTACCACAGTAGAATTTTAAACATGAGATTTCTTTTTTATTTTATGAATTGCAAATTACAGAGAAAATAATCTGGTAGGTGGGGATAGAGAACTGACTGATAGTCCTGATATATGCAAGGGTGTCAATGAGATTAAGAGAAGACTCTTCTCTTGCTCTTCCTGGTTTTGAGCACTGAAGGTTGCAAAGTCTCCTGTGCAAGTGTCCAAAGTACACATTGTTTAGCCTGGATTCATATAAGTATTTGGGACAGGAAGAAAGGGAGTCTTCTTTGGGAGCAGATATAGGAGCACCGACATATTTCAAGCTGAGAAGAATGACTCAAGCCTATACCTTTCTTGCTTGGGGTTCAGTTTTCTGAAGATTTTAGTTTTCAGAGGCAAGGATGAGATTACTGTGCTGAAGAAAAACGTTAATTCTGTACTCCAACAGAGTTACTACCAACCATATATTTCATATCCTGTTCCTGTGGTCCAGTCATGCACATAGTCCACCAAAGGCATGAGGAGAAATGTGTTGCAAAGAAAAAGACAACAATCATGGCCTTCCCATGCATTGCAGAGAGCAACCAGTCTCTGATAATGTAATGCCTTTTCTCCTATGCTGAAATCCCTTATTTCTCCTTGCAGTTTTAATAAATATTTTAGTTTAGGCTGTATCTTATTCCTTTCTAGTGACAGTGTATTTATAGAAGATGAGATTAAGTTAGAGTCAGATTTCAGTTAGCAGCAGCAGTTTTCATTCTGCCCTAGAAGCCTCTATCTGTCTTTGTATGAAAATGCTCATTTTCATTTCCCTTTGCAACTGCTGCTTAGGATACTAGAGACTTGTAGATAATGATAATCAATAATGTCTGGGAGCAGTGAGATAAGTGAAAGTCCAAACAGATGTTAAAATTGTAATTTTGATATAAGTTTTGATGAGTTGGCTTCTAGCCTGTGCTTCTAGCTGAGAATCAGATATATAAAATTCTGTATATTTTTGCAGTTCTGGGCTGCCCTTAACAGCAAATCTGTACAGTTATAATTTGTGCAGAAAAACGGCTTTTTCTTTCCCCTTTTTTTTATTTCTTTCCAGCCCTTTGGAAATAGGAAATAGAAAAATGTCTTACAATGTTTATGATAAGGGCAAATTGTCCTGCACCTACAGGCCTGTTAAGCAGGCAAGAATGTGGTTGATAACAGTAGGAGGTAGTTTGCCATCCTTCTCCTTTTGACTTTCTCTGCATTTAGAATTTTTTTATTGGTTTTCAGCAGCTTTTGCTCCCCAGCCTGTTCTGAACAGAACATTCCCTTCAACTCTTAAACCCTTGGGGTCTTGCAGCTCATCAGCTGGTTCTGCTAAGGTGTGGGTTACTGTGAGTCTGCACAGGTTGCCAGTCTTGATCCTTTGTGTGATAGCATTGAGAAACAGTGTTCATTCACTTAGCACAAAAACCTAATCACAGATAAAGTGAATAGTAATAGACCAGCTCTCTGACATTGTCTGACACAGTCCACGTAGGTGTAAGAATTTTATTCATTTTTCTTCAAAGAATAACTTTTTGTCAGTCTTTTTATACACATTAAATGCCTAAGCTTGCTCTTAGGTAGTGAACATTATCAGGATGTGAACATTAAGTTGAAGACTTCTATGATCTCATTTTTGACTTTACAGTTTAAAGGAATGCCAGCAACTGATGCCAGCCACCTCTATTTCTTTGTAATTAGAAAAATCCATTTTTTTAAGTGCTAACACTTTCACCTGATTTTTATTTACATTGTGTTGCCTTAAGCTGTGTTTTATGATATAGAAATGATTTCCACTTAGCTGGGACTTAATGAGCTCCTTGACTTGCTTTTGAGATGCCTGGCCACAGTGTTATTATAGTTTCTTTGATTTATAGACATCAAACATGATATCGTCTTTTTTTTCTTTTTTTTTTTTTTTTGCTTTTTTGCTTTTTTAATTATTCACTGATGTTGAGGATAACTTTGATGCAAAAAGTCAAACTGAAAGTCAAACTGAAGCTGATGTGTGGTCATGCACTATTCTTGTAATACTTCGCCAGTGCTAGAATTTCTGTGTCAGATAAATCAGAACTCCATACAGTTTTGTTTTGAAAGTACCTTTATAAGGTTGATGGTTTTAGCTGATCTGAACTCCTGATGCTAGGAGGAGAGAACAACACCAAGTTTCATAACAAAAGAATTCCTACAAGTCACATTGCCTTTTCTGACAGGTATTAAGTAATTCTGAGAATACTGTAACAGTTTTTAAGAAGAATTATTTGCTAAGTCTTCTACTGTTGACTTTTGGAAATCAACCACAAACCAGTATTTCTGTAAATAGCTTTAGATGGTACTTTGCTGCAAGATACAATTTTCTGCTTAAATGCCTTGTATTGCATCTGTTTCACATCCTTTATCATCTTTAAATTTTACAAGATGTAATTCTTTGCATAAATATCTAATATTGAGAATCATGGAGTATATTGTATCTTCCGTAATAAATTTTTGTTTTTTTAATTATGAGAATATCTCTGTCAAGAATGTCTCCTAAACTGGCCTTCTTATATGCTCAATGCAATTGTACCCTTGCACCCAGCACTTCACTGAAGTCCAGTTAACTATGCAGTTTTGGAAATTAGTCAAATTAAGGGCAATTTAATTTGCAACAACATCTTAATGACTTTTGATTGTTTGTAGTGGGTCTGATCCCTTCCTCAGTAATGTCATTGAAATAGTACAGTTACTTCATGGATCATAGAATTTACCATACTTCTACCAGATATTTTTGTTAGAAACTTTCATACACTAAGTTATAGGGACAAATGCAGCTTTATGAAGCACAAAACAAAATCTTTGTACAGAAAGTATCAGTGTAGCATTGATACTTATTGAAGTGATTAAACAAATACTAAGATTCCCTTCAATACATAGACCACAACTGAAACAGATTCATTAATTCTTTAAGTTGAGGCAAGTCACAGGAGAAAAAAGTAAATGGCTTGGGCTGTATACTATAGAGCACAGTGTTATGTACGAAGTATATCGGAGTCTTTTGTCAAAAGAAAAGATGCTGGCTCTATGAGATATTATAACACGAACAGGGTTTCAGCTAAACCAGTGTTTTTCTGATGGTCTTCAGTGACTGTCATTTACTTATTTCATTATAAATTATACCAGATGCAACAAGTAACCTCTAAAAATGTTCACAAGGTCCATGGCTGTATTTCTGAGGTAGCATCAGGTGTTAGGTGACATTCACTGATACTTAAACATCCCTCTGGGCTGAAAATGTGCCTTTAATGCCCAAGATACAATCAGGTAACATCTAAAAAATGTTGGCAAGGTCCATTGCTGTGTTTTCGAGGCAGCATCAGGTGTTAGATAAGACATCCACTGATATTTAAACATCTGTCTAGGGTGAAAATGTGCTTTTACTCCCTGTTCAAAAAAAAACAAACAAAAAACAAGATACCTTTGCTAATCACCAGGAGGTCTGCTGCCTTAAGGCCTTCTCTGGTAAGAGGTTACTCCTGGGTAGCCAGTGCATGCCCCAGGATTGGGCATGGTTTGTTTGCTCTCTAGATAAAAGTCAGTTTTGCAGACAATGTAGAGAAGATGGCAGGTGGGGCAGGGGGCAAGGGAGAAGCTGTTTGGGCTCTTACTGGGTGAAAGTACAGCCGTGGTATGGGGGCTCTCATGGGAGAAGAAAAGCAGTAATTCTGTGGGAGTCTAGAGTTACAGTTAGTATTGAGGCATTGACCACATTTCTGTAGGATAGATGTGAGTCTAGAAAGTTTCTGCACACAGATAAGATGCGGTAACAATATGCTTCCTTACAGGACAGGTCAGCGCTTTAAAATTGTCATATATGTCTGTCAACCTGAAAAGTGTTTCATGCCTTCTATAACAGAAATGCTCAACTATTCACACTTCAGGCTGATTCACACATCAACTCTGTTGGTTTCTAGTACTTGAAAATTCAAGAATACATCTTCTCCCATGCCCTCCTCCTCACAAAAAAAAATAAAAATAAAAAAAAAAAGGAAAATCTGCTTTCTGACTGATTTTTCCCTGCTCTTCAAGGGGAAAAAATTACTGCCACTGCCTGTTCTTCAGTGAGAGCAGAACAATTCAAACCAAGTGTTTCATTAAAGAAATAAATTGTCATTTCTGACAGGATTTTAGGCGTTGCCTCTTCTTCATGAGACATCACTCTTTATTACATGCACACAGGAGTTTAATAGGAAGTTATTCCAGCAGTTCTCCTTTTTTTAATTGTTGGTTTGAGGTTATTTTTTTTCTGAGGTGCTTCATTTGTCTTTTGCTGTATATGAGAGGTGTGGAGAGATCTTGCTCAAGACAAGAGTTTTAATGTTTTGGAAAACAGTGCTGCAGTCTGAAACATTCCTCCTAAAATTATTTCTGTAATGAGTCGGTGAGAATTTCAGTGCTAAACTGAACGCTGTATGTCAGGCCAGTATGGAGTTTCAGCTTATAATGTGAGTCCCAAGGAAAAAGAAAGTTTGGAACTCCAATAATTCAGTTCAGTGAACACACACTAGTGGTATTTAAATAGGGAACGGAAAAGTTTTTGCTCCTGCAAACAACTGTTTTTTTTTCTGTAATAGCAGTTTACTTTGGAAAAAAATTCTGATTTCCCCAAAGAGTGTTGATTTGTTCTCATTTAATGATAGAATGATGGAAAAGATGTTAAAGCATCCTCAAGGAAGCAAGTTACTTTTTTAGCATGTTCAAATATCTGACTGAATAATGTTTGAAAGCCTTGCAAATTACACAACGGACAAGTACTTTGAAATATTTTTGTTCATAGTTGAAGAAATACTGAGAAAATATCAGAGAGATATTGTGTTGGCAACCATAATGCATTTTCAGTGTTTGAGATATTGTACTGTCCTTCTTACATTCAGCTTTTGGGGGAGAAAAATTGAAAGGGACGTCTGAAAACTATGAAAATATTCAAAGGTTTATTTGTCCAGTATAAGTGTTACTGAGGGATAGTTTTTCAGGTTTTTTAGGTCAAAATGTGCATGTGTATTTTTTCTATCATAGAGCTTTCTTTGTGCTTATGTGGCTTTTCTTCCTGTGTTTTGCTTTGAACCTGCATGAAGGAGTTAGACAGTAGCAGCCTGAGAGACTAATAGCACTTATGGACTAGTAGATTTACCTGTTCTCCAAGTTAGTACTCTCCTAAGCCTTTTCTGTGTATCACCTTTCTTTTCACACCAGATAAGCCAGGCTTGACTGAGAATCAGCAGAGAGAAGCTGAGAATTACCCATCTCCTCTGCTCTACCTTGTGCCTGCTCTGGGGATTGAAATAATCAACGGTGGGATTTTGGCTACATATCTTTCTTTCAAGCAGTTTTGTTTTCTGAGTCTTTGGCATTCAGTGAGTGGAGGAAAACAGCAGGAGAATGGGGACTGTAGCATAGAAAAATAAGGAAGTTGGTTTGGGCTTTGTTAAAGCAGATCCTCTTAAGCTGTTTCTATTTTTTACCTGTCCCTGTGTTTCTTCCCCTAAAATATTCTTTTGAAGTCTTCATGAAGTAATTATTGCTGTTTTGACACTCTGTTGAGTTCCAGATCCAAGGAAGTTAAGCTACCTCAACACTCACAGCCAAATATATCCAGCATTTAATGTGCACTTACTTATACTAACATCAACCAGTGCATTTGACTCATCATGTTAAATATTACCAGCTGAGGATAAAGTTCCTCTACTTTGGTATTAAGCAATAAAAATAAGTAATTTCTCCCAAAGGCTGTTGTATTAATATCTTGTTGTGTTTAAGGAGAGGTTCTGTGTCTTCAAGTAAATAAATACAAACCAAATAATTTTTTGCTGCCACATTTCCAGACTGATGGTTAAGTTTATTAATGTGTCTGATTACAAGCTTACATATGCATGTGAATGAAAGCTTGTGAGCAGACTGAATAAGTTAATGACCCTTAGCATGAATTTGTCACCTGTTCTGCTTAAGACATAGTCGTATTCTATATTCCCTCTTTATCAATTCAAAGTAAAGCAGTTTTGCTTAGAACAGTCACTTCCATCCCAAGAAGCAATTTGATTATTTAGGTTTGTTCATCTGCAGGGTTTTTCATTCTGAGATGTCTCAGCAGTGTGAAGCTAGCACAAGCAGTTGAAAAAGCCACAGGAAAAGAATGAGCCTGTGTTTTCATATCCTTCTCACTCACTAACACTTGAATGTCTTGTTCTGAAGCTTAGTTGCTTTTCTCTCCCATTCCTGAGATTTTTAAGGGACAGTCTTCTTAGTTCTCTCTTCTTGAGAGGAAGTTTCTTTGCAAATGGCTGCCTGAACAAGGTTCATATGACTTCCTGCATCTCAGTCTCTCCAAAGGGAAAGGTACAGGTAAATTTAGAAGTGAGACAGGTAATATATATGGTAGATACATATTTTAAACAGAATTGTCAAAGCACAGCCATAATAGAGGATAGTGTCTCCTATGCAAGCCTAATTCTGTATGCAAAACAGCCAAGAGATTTGCAGTTCTCTTTCAATATGTTATGATTTGTGTATTTATTTTTTATCCTCCAGGGAGGTGGGTTTGTGGCTGTCCTAAAAATAAGAACTCTCAGGTCATCCTTTCAGCTCTCTCCTCAAACAAGACTGTCCTCATCTCTATGACCTAATCTCTCAGTCTGTCTCTCAGTCTCTGATCTTCCAGACACCCTGTCTCCCTAAAAGAGGATTGTTTCTCAACAGAAGAGCTGTCGGCAGTGAGGTGCTTCTTGGTCTGTCATTTATTTTTGTATTTGATATTGCAAGACTCTAAGTTAGTTGTTCGTATCATCCAGATTGTTTAGTTTCAATTCTGAGGCTGGGAGAAGAACTATCCGTTTTCAAGTGAAGTAAGGAAAGAGTCAATCCCTCCATCACTTCTGAATAAACTGTTTTCCTAATTGGTCATGCAGTGCCAAGCTTTTGTAATGTGGGAATGCTGGTACTGCTCATAAATGAGGGTATATAATACTGAGCCATGCCTGAGAGAGTCTCCAAAGATACACACAACTATTGGAGTAGCTTTGTTTTATTCCTATGAGTACTGTGAAGTAACACTTCAATCAGTCTGGCACAGTCTTCTCCCCATTCTGTGCCTTTCCTCAGGAGACCGGAGACAGCAGGATCTTGCCTGAAACCCCTGTTTCTCCTTAGAGAAACTTACCTGATCAGTTTTCCAATTTTACCATAATGGAGCAACTATTGCATTTTACACATGGGCAGCAGACTTTCTGTAACTGATGTTTTCCCACTTCCTTAATGTTAGTTCTCTTCCATTCCCATGTTTCTGTGAGGATGGAAACTGGAAGGTTATAGCTTCTAGCATCAGGAGAATGGCTCCATGTCTTTCTCTAACTGTTCATTCAGAAAACTGGTTCAGGATGCTGGCACAGAGTTAATCCTGTTATGAGAAGAATGAATTTTGGACACCTCAGATCATGGGATTAAGACCAGCAAAAAGATGAAGCAGCAAGTGTTAGGGTTTGGTTGCTCAACACTGTTCAGGCCAAAGGTGCCCATCTGTTGGCCAGATCTTTTTAGTTGCTTCTAGCCTGGGTCTGTTACGTTGCAGAGAAATTTCTGAGGTCCATCTAGCCTTCCAGCTACTGCCCCATGCTGCTTGTCTGTGTGAGCACCAGTGACGTGACACTGATGAAATCAAAGGTGACATAAGACTGAGAGCAAAGATGGCCCGGGGTGACACATCTAACCTGCATATTTGATGTAGTCAGTGAGGTTTTAGCTTTCGGTTGCAGCACCTTGTTTTGAGAACTAGTAAGAAGTGATATAACGTACCTGACAAGAAAGCATGGACATGTTTGTGGACAGGATTGCCAAACTAACATGAAGGGTTTAAAACTAGGTTTGTTGGAAAACAGGGCCTAAATGACAGTGCAGTGCATGTGGAGAAGATATGTATGGTGGAAGGCTACAAGGCAGACCAATAATGTTCCCTCTCAGAAAGCAGTGTTCACGAATGTGGCTACACTAATGTCTGCATGATAATGTCTACACTATCTGGGCAACAAACAAGAAGTCCAGTTTCTGGGTCAAGATCAGAAGGGAAGTAATGCTAATGATGTTGTAATGAGGGTTAGTTACAGCTCATCAGACTGAGAAGGTAAGGCTGCCAGCAGTTAAAGGAAGTCTCCCAGTAGCAAGCATTGATCCTCATGGTGGATTTCAGACATCTGCCACCAACTTGCTTGCAGGTTAATATAGCATTGTGCAAGCAATTGAGGAAGTTTCTAAGACTATGTTGGTGACAGCTGCTGAACACAAGTGCAAAATGAACAGTTAGGATTAGTGTTCTATTTGACCTGCTGCTCACAAATAGGGAAGAGCTGTGGGTGAATGTGAGTACAGGTAGCAGCTGGGCTGCAGAAATCACCAGTGGACAGTTTAGGAGTTGGAGGAAGGCTGAGAAAGTAAGTTGTGAATTTACTCCTAATTTAAAGAATTGCTATGCAGGGACCCCTAAGAAATAAAGCATGTGGAAAAGAGAGCCCAGGAGCTTGCCTATTGAAATAACTTTATATCTGTCTGAGTGATCTGGTCTGGTTTTGTTTGTGGGGCTTTTTCCATGGTGCTTTTTGAAAGCAACATTATGCATAGTTTTTGGGAACTCTGTGATAAATTGTTGCTTCAGTTGTGAGTTGTCAGCCTGAATTTTAAGTTTTCCATCTCGTTAAGTCATGCAATGACTTTAGAAAAAATATTGGCATGCGATTCACGGTGCTTTTGCTTACTTAATGTGATGCTCATTAACATTTATTGCCATAATTGCACATATTCCCTTTGGTTTCAACACTCCAAAGAAGATCTAATCAGTGATTAATAAGGCAAGAAAACATTTCGCGCTAGTTTTTTGGGAGAGTGAGGAGGGTAAACAGAAGAGGGGATTTCCTTCTGAAGCAAGAATAACTTCAGAAAAATATAAAATTCTGTGAACCCCTTTGGGACATAAATATGCATATAACACCAAGATTTGCATGCTAATCTTTGGATTGTCTTGGATATGGTAATCTCTGTGCAGGGGGTGGGAGGGGAGGAGGGTGGAAGACTTTTTCTATGGAGGATCAGGACTGAGTCACAGCTCATCTGAGGCCCATCACTTCCTGGTTAGGGTGGACGTGGGAGGGTATTCCCTAGGCAGAACCCGAAAGCTACTTGTATTGAAGCAGACAGCCAATACCTATTTCAGCAGGGTCTGGGGGAAGATGAGAGAGAATTATAACGCCCATTCCTTTGATCATCTTATTAGAGATTTCCAGTGCAGTTGGGACTTCCAGTATTTGTGGTAGGCATGTAGATAACTGCTTAAGTGCTTTTAATAACTGTCTGGAGGCTTTTCTGTGTCTCCACTGATTACCTAGGGTCTTTATATTTCTGTCTTAAAAGATACTTTTTTTGGGTTGTAAAATAGACTCTCTATATAGCCCTGAAGTTTTTTGTGCTGTCTAGCTGTAGGAAGAACACCCATACAAATAACAAGACAAAGGTTCAAGTAGAAATTAAATAAAAGTTAAACTATTTTGTATGTGGATTTTCATAATCTCATGGTGGCAAAGTTGGGCTGAAAGGTATTTTCATAGTTCGCAACAACTGACAAGTTTGACTCTTACAGTGTGGAAGGCAGTCCTGTGATAAGCATGTAGAGTCTGTCCTGACAGCGTCTTTGAACTCCAATATGTGAATGTGAAAACTAAGATATAGTTAGATAAAATATGCTTGCAGTATGATATACTGCATTATTCTCCTTCCTCCAGCACAACATAACTTTCCTCAGGTTTTCATCCTGTCCAGCAGAGGTGGTTCAACCAGTAAGAAGGGCAGACCTAGATTTTGCCTGTTAATTTGTGCCATCATCACAAATGCCAAGAGAATGAGAGGCAGAAAATCCCATTGCTTATAGTGGCGCTTTTGACCTCTGCTAACATTTTTTCCCTCTCTTTTATAATCTGCTAATGAGCCCCTAATATGGATCCTAACGAGATTTTAATCACATCTAATTCTGGAGTTTAGTGTTAATACTTGTTGATTTTAAAACTGTGCTGTTCTTACACAGTCAGCGGGCTGACTTGTCATGACACATTTCTGAATGGCAAGTCCTGTAGTAAGTATCGGATAGTGGTGATTTATGGTGCAGTCTTGATATTTTAGAATGAGGTTTTGGGGGAAAGTTTCTTTTTTTGTTTTTCTTTTGATTGGTTCCTAGAGAGTTTGTGTGTTTTGTATCTGTTTAAGTCTGTTTAGAAGTGCTGCATCTTTATTCAACACCTTCATGTGTGTCCTGGAGAAGGCAGTGTAAGGGAAATCGCCAAGTTTATAGGTGATATTAAACAGTCTTGGCTATTCTAATGTTGCTCTAATGCAGGGAACTCCAGAAGGACCTCACTGCATGGGCAAAAGCGTAACAGATAAACTCTAATGTAGCTAAATGTAATGTCATACATCTGAAGAGAAATAAACTAGCATATGATCAGAGACTGCTGAACTGAGCATGGGCGGTTAGAGCTCAAGAAGAATACTTTGGGCTCCCTGTGGTGAAATCATTAGTTCTCTGTGTAGCAGTAACATTTTCCTGGTTTATATCACCTTCTGATGCCCATGTGTTAAGTACTGTGTGCAGCTTTGGTCTCCCCATGTCAGGGATATAGGGAACTAGGGGACTAGAGGACTAGACAATGAAGACAGAAGAGTGGCATTGAAAATCATGGAACAGCTGCCTTTGAAGAAGAGTCTGAAAGGGCTGAAGCTTTTCAGTCTGGAGGTGGGAGGCTGACACGGAGGAGTATGGTTGAGGTTTACAAATGTATGGATGCAGTGGCCAAGGTGGATTTGTACTTTCACTAAATACCACACCACTGGAAGCTGTGACGCTCAAGGAAGTTTGTAGGAGATTGAAAACGGATGCAGTGCTTCCTTATTTGGTTCTTGGAGAGCTTTCAGAACATTATTTCATAGAGAGCAATGAGGGCAGACAGCAGCAGGAGGCTCAAAAGGGTTTGGACAGGTTCCATGGAGAGCAGGTCCATAAATTGACACTAATAGTACTAGACATGGATGTATCTTATAATATCTTTCACATTTCCTCAGGCTCCACAACTATCACTGATGCAATGCGTTTTGGAGAACAACCAGGCTGCATCATTTTTCCTAAATAACCTTGTTTGGTGTCACTGTCACACCCACAGTTCTGGGCTGTAAGGGCTTTCAGTTTGATCCAACAGAACAAGGTGTTTCTTACATCTGTTGCACCAAGATGATTGTATAATCCAGGGAAAGATAGGAAGATATTTTCTTTGCAATTTAGGGCGTCAAACAGGAAATAGACATGTATAATTACATCTTCTATTGTTTGAAGAATAACAGAATTTTGAGATTGGTCAAAATGACAAGATGTAAAGCAGTAGTTTATAAAGTGAGTATTTCACAATAAAGCGTAATTTATAATTGTTTTTTTTTTTTAAAAAAAACAACCTTTTCTTAAGGGACTGATTTTTTAAAATTGAGATGTCTTCTGATATTCTATCAGTTTCTTAGCCTCGGTGTTTAACGATTCCAATTGAATATATTGTGAATGAGCTTGAATACATATGTGCTTCCTTTCCTTTTTATTTTAAAGTCTTATTGCTGGTTTTCTTGGGGTTTTTGCTATTCTTAGTGCCTGAAATCTAATTGCAAGTGAGAACTTTCGAGCTGGTGCTGAAACTTTTAAAATTACACTTTGTATGTTTTCAAAGCTTGAATGCATGCATTATAAAACTCTAGGCTTTGACTGGTTTGTGAACTACCCAAGTGTCCATCTAATGGTTGATTGAAATCTTGGATTTATGTTGTTGGTTTTCTTTTAAATGTATATTTTTCAGTTTTGTTTTTCAGAACTTTGTTGTGTTTTTTTTTTTTTTTTCTTCTTTTTCCATTGCATTAATGAATGTAATCTCAATTTTAGATTTTATTTGGCTTTAATATTTTTACAGCAGCCACTGTTTACAAATCAATACATAATCCGTATAATTAATGACTGTAAGCAGTTGTTGTAAATGATACCTTCTGCCACCTTAATCAGTCCACATAATAAGTTAATAGTGAAATCACGTAAGCATGTCCAGAGCTTTATAAAAAATATTTCCAGGACTAAAACATTTCATTATCTGAGACAGTGCATGAACTTCTTGAGTTGATGGGCTGTAGAGATTAAAGGTAGTCAGCTTTTGAAAATATTATATTGATTTGATTTGGTTTTTTATAGCCAGCTGAAGCCACTTTTGAGTATTTGTCTGTTGTCTTGTCTCGGTCTTTTTCTGTGTTATTACATGTTGTTAATAATATTGGCTACAAAAAAAGCTATATGCTAGTTGTTTGCTCTGTTCATCTGTACCCCCTCCATCCTAATTTTGTTATTTATATTATTGTGAAACTGTTGCTTTCTAAAAAAAAAAAAAAAGCAAAAAACCTAAGATTAAAAAATAGCAGTCAGTAAAAATTTGTATTAAGACAAATTAATTCAAACTGATGTTTGAGGTTTTTGCTGGCACTGTGTTGCAGGAAAACTGAATGATTAGCATGGCCAATTGTCTGAAGGGCAATCTTGTACTTTACTGCAGTAAAATCAATAAGAAAAGGCTGTGAGGCCTGATGATGCATTGTGAAAAGTTGTTCAAACACCTCATGCAGGTGTTGGACTATTGGCTTTTGTAAGTCTACTTGCTGTGGAAATATGCAAAATAGCTTCAGTGGTTGCTGAGTTTTTCTTTTGACTTAGAATTACCAGCAAACATGTATAAACATGTATTCTAGCGTTCCATAAGAGAAATCATTTCAAAAACACGTGTTTCTTCCCACCACTACCACCTTTTAACCATTAATAGATTTTTTTCTCTGACATCTTTCTTCTTATATTTCATTTTGATTCTATGTTGCACATATTGTAAAACACATCTCTGTTTATTTGCCAAAGTAACGATTTGTCACTGCGTATTGACTGGGAAAAAGAGCAAGATGGGAAGAGGAGATTTAGGAACTGAGTTTTTAAAGTTTGTCTTCTTTTGATGTCCCACAGAGCTCTGCAAGAATCCATCTCACAGGCAAGGTCAGCCATGACAGGGACTTTGCAGGATGCAGAGAACATGAGAGAGGTTTTAAATACCAGTTTAGTAATCTTTTTTTATGAATCTGAATTACCCCTCTGTATAATCTGTATGTAAGGAAGATAAAAGATTCTAAAACTGAAGGTAAATGGCATAGTTTCCTCTGAAATAGAGGAGTGACTACTGGTCTTATGCATCTTTCTTGCTGTAAAACAGGAGGCAGAATGCTTTTGAAAAGGTCTAGTAGAAGCCATTTGGAAAGCTTCTCACACCTTGCCCCTTAATCAAATCTGGTTTTTCTCTCCTGCAGGAATTAGAAGCAATTTACTTCTGTTACAATTTTGTTCTTCAGAAGTTAAGCCCGGTTGAATTCATATCCAAAAGTGTCTGCTGTCATAGATTGGAGTTGGACACTCTGTGTTTGGCCTGACTTGAAAGTTGTTGATCCTACTTCTTTTGCATATTTAGCTCCTAATCTTGGTTCACAATCCTAGGAAACTTTGGGAATCTCCGCAGGCTATTTGTGTTCAGTGCATGGTGAATCCTTAATGCTGTAGATGCCTTTAATCTCCTCCCAGTCTGTCCTATAGAGCAACTCTGCCTGTGTAAAGATAAGAACGGGAACAAATCCTGTGAGTCTTGGAGGCAGCAGCTCTGTCTGAATCAACACTCATTTTTTAGAGTCAGAGATAAGGGTAGCAAGGACAGTGGTCTGAAAAACATGGGCATTTGCATCTGCTGCACCTGCCTGCTTGCTGCTTACTTGATTGACAGCCGAAATTGCACGCTTGGACTTCTTTGGCCTTTGCTTTCTCTTCCTGCCTTTCTGCAGGATGCCATTAGTTGCATCCAAAAAATCCTTTTTTTTTTTTTTTTTTTTTTTAGCATTATATTATCACAGCTCTGTAAGTCCAAGTCCTTTATTCCATTTGGTGTATGTTGATAGTTTTTGCCTTGGCTGAAAGGTGATAGTCAGGATGGACCCTGCAGGTTACCTCACATGGGTATCCACAAATAACCTTTCAGCTCAGCAGAGCCCAGACTTGATTGTGTGTGGCAGAAAGTGACTATAAAGGAAAAATGACCACTACTGTCAGACAGAATAAAAAGACTTTGGATTTTGTGTTGCAGAAAGAAAAGCAAGTCCTAAGGTATGTACACTGTCAGTTTTGTCATTAAATGTTGAGAGATTTATGTTGCTGAGGGAAGGAAAACATAATTTCAAGTTGATGTAACTATGAATTAGAAAGCTGCAGGGAAGCTAACTGAACATTAATAAAATAGTCACTTGGAAGCGCTATCAGTTTGAGCCCTTGTGAATGTAAAGTGCAATAACTTGCATCAGGTCAGTACTCATTCATACTTAAATTGGTCTTGTTTCTTGGGCATAGGATATCTGGACTCCTTGATACATGGAGGAAAGAAATGAGTGCCATGGGCTTTAGCGCAGTATGTCTTGGCAGCGTTAATACCTTTTTTTACCCTAAGTCGCTCTTGCACATTTACCAGACTTTTTGCCACTGCACCATTTTTCTTTTTCTCCAACATACATAGAAGTTAAAGCCTTTTAAGTATTTTTTTTTCAGTTACTATTTAACTTGGAATCACAAAGTATGCAGTCTTTTCCAACCTATTAAAATATGGAAACATTCATTCATTCAGATGTATCTCCGTTCTGTGCTGTTCAAAATAAGCAACTGTTTGTCAAGCAAGATATCATGGTATTGATCTGAATAAAGATTTTTAAGACTGATAATTACATTCTGTCTTTAATCAGCAAATAATTAGAGGAGCCTAGACTCCATGTATATTCAACAGTGAGAGCAGCATATTCAAGAGCGAGAGCAGCACAACCTGGAGATGTGTCTGGATGATGAATCTGAGTTTGTCTCTCGTGGAGGCTGTTTGTAGTCCAACTGCTGCAAAGCTGATTTTTCAAAGGTCTGTAACTTGGCCGGAGTTGAGCTGTTTCCACAGGTAGGGCCCTGTTAAATTTCAGATCTTTAGTTCAGAGCAAGATGATGGTAGAGCTCTTTGACAAGATGGTCACTGTTTTTCTTATTATGGATAAAAGAGTGTTCTGTCTTCAGAAGCAGGGGAGTGTTTTGACTGAAATTGTTAGAGCAGAAATTTGGAGTGGAAAACTTCAGCCTATTTTTTAGAAGGCAACGTTTACAGAAGCAACTGAAAAAGCCCAGCTTTTCTTATTGGAGGATAACTTGCATATTGAGGAGGTTCCCAGTCCGTCTCTACTAATAAAGAAACTTGTAAAGAAATGGTTGCCATTTCCAGAGTGAGAAAAAATAAAGGTGGCTTCAAGCATCAATGAATAAAAACATTTTCAGATGAATAGTTTGATGTCTAATGGCAGCAGGTTTATTTTAGAAAGCTGTTTTTATGTAGCATGACTGGGGTAGGGGTGGGGAATAATGAGCTACCATTTTTTTTTTATCTAAAATGTATCTTCTTATTCACCCAAGCGTAGTCATTCACAACTACTGATTTTTCTGAAGAACCTTTTAAAATCCAAATAATTATCTTTGCAAAAAGAAAGGGCGCAAGTGAGTTGTCTTATTCATACTTCTGCTTACTTGAGAATTTTCTTACTGAATTAATTAGCCCTCAGAAGGGGAGGCAGTATCTTTGCCTAGGTTTTTCAAGTTTTGGGAGCCATATATATGCTATATGTAAAACATTGGTTTGTTAGATCAGGGATTCTAATGTATTTTTTACTGAAAACTGGTCTCTGATGTCTGTAGAGTCTTCTGTAGTGATGTCCCCTACTGCTAACATATGGCTAATTGGTTATGTGAGGTCAAAGTGACATGAAGAGCATCTCTAGTGTTGGTGCAGTCAGTAAATGGCTATGATGCAAAATTACTACCACTGAAGAAAGCTGAAATGTTTTTATTAAATAGAATTTATATAGACCCTCTTTTAAAATAATCTCTCAGGCTGTACGTTGGGGTTTTTAAATGCCTTCATATATAAGGTGAGAAGCATCATGTGATGCCACCTTTTCTCTTTTCTGTAAGTAAAGCAATGTTTTTAAGAGCTTAATCTCTTAAGCTTATTTCCATACCTTACAAAGCATCATTATGTACATACATTAGCAAACCCATTATGATGTAAAAATATTTCAGGAAGAAGACTGAACTTTAAAAATAAGTAAGGAAGGAAATCAGCACATTTGTAAGTACTCAAGTACAAAGAGATATTGGGAAGCAATGCAAATTTAAGTTAAACACTAAGAACTACAAAACCAGGTTACATCTCCATTAACTTAAGTGATCATTTCATGTGTGTTTTCAATGGAAAAATTATGAAATATCAGTCTTCAAACAAAACCTTTTGCCTCTTCAAATGAGTTGATAATAGAGGCAGTCATTTATGTTGTCCTTTGACACAGGAAGCTTTAGGTTTATTCTGCTCTCCCACGCCCTCCTTTTTTGCAGAAACCAAAATTCAGCCATCCAATTTCCTTTAAGCATATATTTTTCAAGCAGTTGCCTGTCATGGGATACATTATGTAAATATTGTTGACCTTTTCTTAGCCCCAGAAGGAAAACAAAATTATTTTTCATATTAGACTGACTTTTGTACTGATTAAACAAAAATAATGGCAAAAATTCTGTGATTTCAATGCAAAGGAAAATAGAATTTTGCAGGTCTTGATGACAAGTTCAGTAAGCAGTCTCTTACTCTGTTAATAGAAGAATGCACGTTAGGGAATTTGAAATACTGTACTTGTATTCTGAAAGCCTAAAATACTTGCTTTCATTGAGTACATTCTCGCCATTTATGCTCACAGTCAAACTAGGAGCAGATTTAGACGCTGTTAGTGGGAAGGCCATTCTAGTCTTGAACATGATCTATGTTCTACTCTTTAGTTTGAACTTGAGACTGTTATGGATGCCATCAGGTTTTGTTCTCTTGCTTAGGTAGTCTGGATTGGTTCCTGCAAGGATCTTGTGAGATGCCAGATTAGTCAGGTGGCAGATTGCATCTGTCATTGCTTCTCTACTAGCAGTGGAAAACTTTTCATCCTGTAGCTAAATGTGGTCAGATTTGCATTAAGCAGTGCTGTAATTGGCACTGGATAGTGTGGGTTTAATTTTTTATTTTTTATTTAATTGGAATGCCTAATTTTCAAGAGTGCCTTGGTTCAGTACAATTTAACAGGTTTAGCTGATGAGCATTGCAAAGAACAGAGGGCATTATATACTTTGCCTGCTGCACTGAATAGCATTCTTACTTTAAAACTTTAGTTTAATGTAATGAATCATTTACGAAACTAATTGTGCATTCTTTAACTGAAGATCGCATTTAACTAGAGAACCAATTTTTGCCAATTTGCATCCATAATCAACTTTTGTTATCCTTTATTTCGCTGGATATCCTTAAACCTTAGCCAGATACTAAATGCACTAGATGTGTATCAGCAGTTCGCATCATGCCTGTGGTTAGCCTTAAAGACAGAGAAAGTCCTCCACTGGAAATTTGTCATTGTCCTTGTTTGGCATTTATTCAGGTAAGAAGGCATGTTGTGCCTGATCATTTCCAGACGCATTGCCCTTCTTCCTCTTAATCAACTCTGCAGGTCAGTGCATTGAGGTGAGGCCTCACTTACCTATACTACCCCCACCACCCTTAATAAGAAAGCCGGTGAAGAATGAGTTGGAGGCTCTCCGTTCTGTTGAGACCTGGCTGTTCTGAGGTGAAGAGATGTGTCCTTCCACTTTACGTCCCTGATGGAAGTCAGAACGTTTAGTCATGACTATTCTCTTAGTATGAAAATACTAAAGGCTCAAAAATTTGATATGCCTTTTTGTGGGCACTTGGCTGGTATTTGGGGAAAAAGCTATGTAAGAGGAGTAATGGCACACTTAGAAGGCATAGCCACACAGTTTTGTTTTCTTATATATGAAATCATGGCACCAAAGAGAAGATTACCTTGCAGAGATTTTCTAAGCCAGTCTGTCAGTTCAGTTTTCTGCTTCATGGAGAAATGTTTTTGTGTAGAAATATGTACTGCCTCTGTTTAGCCTATGTATTAAAAGCTCAAGTAAATGCTGACTATCTTTCAGAGACTGCCATGGGTATCTGATGGCCATTAAATTTGTTTTATCAAGACTCAAACCCATATATTTCCTTAGTGTTTCACTGATTTTAAGACAAAAATGATTCAATTAATTTATATTTTGTTTCTAGCTACAGTACTTACTGTTAAAATATAGTGCATTTCTCACAGTAAATTTTATTTTTATTCTCTATCCAAGTTGGATAATGGAGATGAGCAAGCAGCCCAGATAAGACGTGAACTAGATGGACGACTACAGCTGGCTGAACAAATGGCAAGGGTAAGTGGTTGCTTTCATGTACCAAGAACCTATCTTTATATGAGACTGGATAGTATGATATATAGTGTGTGTTTCCAGTTTCTGATTCTAAAGATAACCAGAAGATAATTTGAAAACAGTATGGCAGATGCATTTTTTCGTGGTCTGATGTATCTGTGTCAACAGGGGCAGAGAAAGAGCAAAACTTGTCTTTGGAAAGTCCTATGCTATGTGAGGCTACATTTTCTTCATCAGTAAGTCCAGTAATGGAAGAATAGGTATATTATTTTCACATTCGGGGTGATGTACTTTGGAACTAAAATAAGTCATCTTTTATATACACAGGTGCATTATGCAGTGCTTAGGGTATAACCATGATTACTACAGTTCTGTGTGTGGTAAGTGAGTCTTGTAGGTCAAGTAGTGATGATTGGGTACCTGATTAATTCTTTTTGTAAATTTAGAAAACCAAGCCTATTTTTCTCTCCTATAACTTGCATTTTATTTCGCTGGACAAGATTATACCCTTCTCTGTTAAATAGCAGAGGTATTGTCCGCAGCCATCTCTTACTATATTTTGGGGAAAGACTCCTTTATCATAGAGGTCAGTCTCAAGTCTTTGCAATCTCATGTGAAGCTTGGGCTTGTAATCAAAGTTGTCCAAAAATCCTGTTTATTCTGTTACTTTCTTCTTGCTTTTAGCAATAAAAGTTACAAAATAATGGTAGCATGTGTGTTATATCGTGTGTGTGTACAGAAAAACACTGTATTAATACAATAACAATTATAGAGCAATTGTATTTGCTTGTTTCTTTAAAAGGAAAAAAATTGCATTTAAGTCTATGAAGTTCAGAAATAACAGCTTAGAGGTGTAATCTAGGAAGCAAAATGCTGTCCATAAAAGTTTCAGATTCATTTTAAAGTAAGGGAAAATTCTGAGCACTGCTCATACACGGCACGGCTGCATGGTTTTTGGCTTTTGTTTACTTTTTTTATCAAAAATTTATTTATCCTTGTTTTTTCCCAAACCATTACTTGAAAATTTTCATGGTTGCCATGGAGTCAGCTGCAATTTTGCACAGAGCAAGGAACCCCATGTCCTGTGATTACATCCAAGTCACAATTCAGAGTTTTCATCCATCTCTTTTTAAACTGCTTAAAATACGGACTTTTATCTTTTTTTTCTTGTGAACTTTGAAAACTAGTCACAACTGTAGCAGCTGTGAAAATTATTCAGGTCATTTAAGCCTAAGCAAGCAAATGCTGCAAAATATGAACTTTATTCTTGGGGCTCAAAACCAAGGTAAAAAGGTTTTTGACAGTGGATTATGTATTCTAGCATCTTTGTTGGTAAAGAAAAAGGTTTTCAGTGATTACCTGCCTCTTTAGAGAATTATTAAGCCATAGCCTTAAAAGGTCAGCACAGCTTAAGAGAATTCTCTCCATATAGCATTTTGATGTTGAAGTCTCATTCATGGTTCCTGGAATATGTCACTTGCTGATGCTACAAGTTATTAATTATATATGAGAAATTTGTTTTAACAGAAAAGGTAATTTAGCCTATTAAATAAAGGTAAAACCCTTAGGCATATGTTCATCTATGACAGAAAAGAGTAGTGGGGAATTTGTGCATCTATTTGTCCATCTGTTCTTCGTATGATTAAATATAAAGTAGTTGAAATCAAGGTATATTTGACCTAATGGGGTTTTCTATTTGTTGTAAGTGGTGCTCTGTTTTTTCTAAGATAACTTTTATGTTGTCATATGAAGAGACTGTTCAGTGTCTTTACTCCTTAAAAATAATCTTAAAAATCCATTTTAGCACTCTATAAGTTCAGACCTAAAGGCTAGTGTGTACATTTGCCTAATCAGTGTCTCACATCTGTCCCCAGGATCTGTCTTTCAAGATATATTCTAGTGTGTTGCTACCAGAGTTACCAAGATTCCAGCCCTGTGCTGGGAGATGTGTTCTTCAGCGCTTTTCAAATCAACTCAGTTACTTTCCTGTGCATATGCACAAAAGAACAGTGGGGCAAACCCCACTACTCTTGTGTCTTTAAATTATTTTAAATATTAGGGCTATAGCAATTTGCTACAAATTAACCATCTTAAGAAAGCAAGTCAAAAGGGCAGGGTAGGAGGTGGGAGCGATGAAATCTGTAGACCTCAGAGTCTTTCTGGAGGATCTTTACTCTGGTTTTGTGAAGGAGAGCATTGACTACAAGCATCCAGCTTTTATACAAGTAAAGGTTTCCATGTAATCTGTTAGTGCTGTTTATAGGAGATTATAGCAGTGAAAAATACACAGCAAAAGGTTTTGTGGTAAGTTTCCTTGATTTTTACATTTGGTGTGGAAGAAGCATCTTAACAAGAGGAAGGAGAGTTTAACAACATAGTAACGGTGTCTTCTGTGTTGGCGTGTTATTTGTATGTTCCTCGCAAGATAAGGTACATTTTGAAAATCAATCTAAAGTGGAGTTTTTTTTGGCTAGAGTACCTTGAACCTTACCTTGTGTTTTTAGTTTCTAACTCCCAAATAGCTTTTTTCTTTTACAGTATGTAATATACTGGCTCTGTAATGCTTTAATGAGCTGGATGACTGAACTTGCTTCAGGTGTTTGGGTCAAAGTCAAATTTCTTGTTCTCAGTTATTGAAACAAAATCAGTTGCGAAGGTTTTAATAGAAAACATTTAATGATGCTTCTTAAAATAGCTAATGACAAAAATTGTCTGGTTTAGGAGCAGAGTACCTACCTTTCCAGACAGTACATGGGGAGCTGTGTTTGTTTCTCATTTATATGTAAATCATTTATGTTTTTGTTTAATCTTGAGTCATATATTCTCCCAAGCTGCCCTATATTTTATGCACAGTATAGGAAGAAAGTGTACCTAAAATTGGCTCTGTACATGCTCATATATGTGTTATATATAAAAAAAAAAGTGATTTTTATGTTCTCCCTGACACGTTTGAAATAATCTCATGTGTAATAGTTCAGCATTACTTTCGAAATGAATGACATGTTATTAAAAAGAGAAATAAACAATTATAAGAATTTAATATCCTGGTTGTTGTTTAACATTTTATTTTAGAAGCATGAATAGGATTGATTTATTTTTGGTAGCATGGGAAATGGGTAAAGTAACAAAATTATTAGTAGACAGTTCATTTTGCCAATTTATAAAATATGTGAAGGTAGCAATAAAGGTATATTATCAATTTGGACACTTAAAACACGTGTATTAGAAATGTCTAGTGTGTAGATAGTTAGGTTGGGTTTATGATTAAAGGATTCTGGGTGGAGGGATAGTGGATGGAAGGGAGGAGGAAGAGATTCCTTTTACAAATATCCCTTTCATTTTTTTTTTTATTTTTTTTTTTTTTTTTACCAAAGAGATAATTTGTCCACTGCATTTGAGGAATGTATGGAATTATCAATTCAAATTACATCTTTTTTAAAGTTAACTGTATTTATGGCATGTGATTAGCCTTTGCATAAAAAAATAAACACTGGAGTTAAGACTTACTAAATATCTCTCTTAGGTGAGAACAAACTGAGAGTAAATGAACATGATGTATATTGTGGGGTGATTTTTTTCCTCTCTAACTATTAAAATATATCTTCTAAGGAAAGAAAATTCCCAAAATTCGTAACAAGAGAAATGGAGAATACGTACATTGAAGAGTTGCGGTCCTCGGTGAATTTGCTGATGGCAAATTTGGAAAGTCTTCCAGTGTCTAAAGGTGGGCCTGAATTTAAACTGCAGAAGTTAAAGCGATCACAGAATTCTGCGTTCTTGGACATAGGAGATGAAAATGAGGTTCAGCTGTCGAAGTCTGATGTGGTCCTCTCCTTCACATTAGAGGTAATCATGTTTCACAGAGAGCTTGCTGACAGTCTAAATTCATACAGTATCTGTGTCTTCATGCTTCTTTGTTATTAATCCTTCCTTAGTAATTTTAAAATTTTATGTTAAGGAAGTGGATTATAATTTGTCTCTTTCATCATTAGTCCCTGCCCTTGGCAGGGGGGCTGGAACTAGATGATCTTAAGGTCCTTTCCAACCCTAACTATTCTATGATTCTATGATTAGCAGTTAGAATACAGCTATGATGTGATGCATTTTCCTCTTGCAGCAGTAGTTGTATTTGAGCCCACACAGCAGTGTGGGCAGTTGACTCTCCCACACAAATGTAACTTCAAATGATTGTCAGTACGTAAATACCTCAGTATGCTTTTGAATGTAATAGTGGAACGCTGTTGTTACCAGGAACTCATTCATAGAATTTTACAAACAAGTTGTGTTTTTTCACTGGAAACATCTAGAAAATAAATAGAAATAAAAAGATCGCTGGTGGTCATAGCAGATTTTTATAAACACCAGAAATGTAGACTATAATTCTGGTGAACTTAGCTTCACCCACACACACACCATCACTGATCTAAGAAACACAGATATTCTTCAAGATCGGTAATCTGCAATTTATCCTGCACAAGGCAAAGAACTAAAGTATTACTCTATATGTAGCAGTTTTTAGCAGTGCAAATTTTCACTTTAAACTTAATATTAAGCATGTAAATTGAGTTTCTTGCTGGACAAGATATTTAGTATATCTTACTAAATGTCAGTGTCTATAAGAGCAAAAGTAAATGGCTAAACTGATATTCATGTAGACTGGAATAGGGAATATCTGCTCTTTTTCTGTGCAAATGGACAAATAAGAAAAGCTTATTGCATTTCCTTGGATACAGAATATTTTTGGAAAATCTGGGGTTGTGTGAACAATATCACATTTCTGGACTCACACATAACATATCCATATTGTATCTTTACATGTTGTTACCCTAAATTGTAAGGTAACCAGCAAAATCCCAGCTGAGGGGAGCTGCACAAGCAGCAAGTGACAAGGCTAGTGACAGTTTCCTTCGTAATGAAATGCAACTTTTATCATTCCTGGAATTCAGAATTGCTACCAAAGACAAATATACTGTGCAATTAAATTGGAAAGTCAAGGAAAAGTATCAAGATAAACATGAATAAATGTGAAGTCTGCATTCAATAAGGACATGTGTTTGGCATGTGGAAAGACCTTATAGGCAGTATTAGCTAGAAGGATCTCTAATGTAGTACCTCAGTGATCATTGATCACTTTCATAACTGCTTGAATTCCTGGACAACAAAAGATGGAAAAGAAAGATGATTGCATCATTTTCACTGAACTGCTGTTGCTGTTTATAAAGGATAATAGGCAATGTTGATAATTTATGAGCAATGTAAAGATGTAATAAATTATCAATGTTATCTCACTGTAATACTACCAAACTAGTAATTCTACAAGACATCTAACTTTTACAAATGTCCGTAAGTTTTAAAGTACAGAGAATTTACAGTTATGGGTAAAATCTGGCTTAACATACTTGAACTGAAACAAACCGGCAAATATGCGAATAGTTTAATAGCAGAAAATATGGTTTAGTGGGAGGTGTCCCTGCCCATGGCAGGGGGGTTGGAACTGGATGATCTTAAGGTCCTTTCCAACCCTAACTGTTCTATGATTCTATGATTCTATGATTTTAGTAGTTGCTTGCTGACCTAAGACATGAATTGTCTCTAATGTGACCAAAAGTAGCCATTACTTTTGTAATATGTAAAAACAATCAATGAATATTGGGGTTTGTTGCAGTTCAGTTGAGGACAGCTCTAATGATTAAATGGGCTGTTTTTCCCCAGTTTCTTCTCATAGGCCTGAATGGTGCTGGAAAGTAAAGCAGCTTTCCCGGAGCAAGAAGAGAAACCTGTCTCTCTTCTCAAGTCTTCTTTGGATTAGGAACATCTGAAGTGTAAAAATTCCACTAATTTCACACTGTGACAAGCTGTAAGGTTTAGAAAAAGCGGAGAGCATTTGAAGTAGGACTGCGTTTTGCTCTTCTGAGCTATAACTGAATAGTTTAGAGGAGATGGAAAAGCTATGGGATCTGCCAAGCTCAGATTTTCCCTGGTGAGGAAATTTCTGAGAGTGCAGCTGGTAGAGGTGACTTTTTCCCTTTCTCTTCCGCCCATCCCCATATGCCTGCTGAACTTGACTGCAAGTACTGAGCTGAGAGAAGGAAAAGAGATTGGTAGTGGAGGGAAAAAATCACGGCAGCTGATAGCAGTGCCCTGACCTGCCTTATGCTTAGTACAACACCAGATTGCTTCTGAGATTCAGGGGTTGCAACCAAGTGTCACAGCACCACGATTAATCTTTCAAGATTTCATCAGTGTACTTGTCTTGTTTGCACTCTGACTTCGTAACCTATTAATTCTGGAAGTACTTAGGTGACTGCTTAAAAGATGCATTTCTTCAGATATTAAGAGTTAGAATTATATTTAGATGTTTGTCTCAAATTCAATTCCTGGCATTTAAGTTATGATTGGAGTTAGGTTGTGGTCATTATCTAAGTAGAAACAAAGCAAAAATTTCAGTTTCTACTACATGTTGTTGAAAGTGACATAAGGCAAAAAATTAAGACTTTGTCTCAGAATGTTTGAGTGAGGGGTTTGGAGATTTATTTATTTATTTATTGTATTTTACCTGTATAGAGCCTAGTACTACTACAATAGCTGTGCCATTTATTATTTTCTGAAGGATAAACCATTTGCTTTCTTTTCCTCAGATTGTTATAATGGAGGTCCAAGGCTTAAAGTCAGTCGCTCCCAATCGAATTGTCTACTGCACCATGGAAGTAGAAGGTGGACAGAAGCTTCAGACAGACCAAGCAGAAGCTTCCAGGCCACAGTAAGCCACTCTGCTGTTGCTACATCCAGCATCTCTTTCCTTCTTATCATGGGAGAGCCTAACTGACTATCTTTAACAGTTTTTATAGTTAAAATGAATTTTAAAAGCTCTAGGTTATATGAAGGTTTTTTACTGAGTAGTTATCTTAAATTCCTTCTGAAAAATTAAAATACAAATAACAATTACGGTGAAGTACTGAGTGTGAATACTGTCCAAATGAATACAATTGAACCTATGTGTGAGGAAAAGAGCTAGAGACTGCATCCTCTCAGTATAGAAACCTCTTGATAGGTGTTAGCCTGAGGAGATTTTATGTATTCTAGGTTAATGTGCAGGTGGCCTTGTGGAGTGTAACTTGTACAGCTGGTGGAAAATCAATCTCAGTAATCAATCTTGACAAAGCTTACTCACCTGCTGAGCCTATTTCATTTTAACTTATAGATCCACTTTCAATTAATTTCTGAGGGAGACAGTCAGCAAACTGACTTGGAGGGGGATAACATCATGCCTTCTATAGTTGAAGAAGCCAGACTGGCAAAGAGGAGTAAAATTAAGTGTGGATTTTGGTTGATTTATCTGACCTACAGATTGACTTCAGACACTTTTCCCTCTGTTACAATGTCATTTGGAAGCTTTTGTAGATAACTTTCCAGACAGAGCGTTGGGGTTTTACTGGCACCCTAGCGTGCCTCATGAAAGACAATTTAAAAATTGCAGTTGTCAGAGTATCTGAGAACATCTTCAGCAGAGCTGTTATGGTAGTTTCTATTCCATTCAGGTCACAGATACAGACTTCTCCTAGGGAAAATTATAACCACAAGGTTTAATCTGCCTCTTCTGGGGTTGGAGGAGGAGGAGATCTAATTTGGTGATCTTTCTCCTAGTTGCAGTAAATTCCCTTAGCAAGTAAGCCAGCAGCCTACTCCAATGATATATTCAAATAGCCTTGCATAACTCTAAATACATGAGACCAGATGTAAAATTCACTTGTCATAATCCCTGGCTGTGTTAAGTTTCCAGGGCATAGGTAGGCTCAGTCTTACCATTTGCATGTAGCACATGAGGAACTTCTAGAAGCAACATGGCACAAAAGACTCACAGATGAATACACTGAAGCAGGGTCATTAATGAATATGCAACATCTCCTGCTCATTTGTGGACCCGTTGGGATGTCCTCTGGTAATGTGAGGGCCCATGAGAGTCACAGGGCTTCCTCATGTAGGCCGTGTCTCCAAGCTGTGCTTTGTCTCAGACTCAAAGTTGCTCTCATACCATTGCCTGCAATGAATGTCTCCGACCTTTGCCTACGGTCACAATCAAGACTCCAGTTTCTTCTGAGACTCTCCTCACTCTTGAACTTACATTCTTCTGTTTTAAATGGTCAGCTAACCTCCAGTGTCATTGGTGTGGGTCTTCAGATCTTCCTAAATTACGTAGAATGCACAGATCCTTGAATCTTGGGCATAGTTATTCTTCCCAAAAACAGTCTGCACATGTTAAGGGTTTTGTTTCTCTCTAGGCATTTCCAGATATGGTGAACAAAACATAGTAGGGGTGGTTCATGGTAAATTCGTGGTTTACTTATTATATTCTGAGAGCTGAGGGTTAAGGAAAAGGTTGTAAAACCAATCAGAAGATATGTATTGTGTATAGATATATGTGGTAAAAGTTAATAACAGATAAGTTGATTTTCCTACCTGTCAAATAAATAGAAACTTTGTAAAAAGAATGTTCCAGAATATATGGAGTCAATACAAGAACTGGAGTCCTTCTAGGAAAAGCAGTAATGTTAGGACCTGCTCTGAGCTTGTAAACTTATTTATTTTCAGGCTTAATAGGTATGAGTTGATTGAATATAGGAGAAAGACAGGTTACAGGCTATCCCGTGTAAGTGGTGTTATATCAGAAACTTACTTAATCGGAAAACTCACATGAATTTGTGTGGGAAAAATTATGCATCTTCAGGGAATTGATGACTGAGCAATACACTGGAAAGACAGACGTGGGAGTTACTGGTGCTGTTGACTTGCTGTCCTACAAAACATGAAGGGGCATGGCTGGTACAGCTTTAAAATCTGTCTTGTTCTTGTGCTCCTCTGAGTTATACTGTTTTCTATTTCTGGCAAGAATAATTATGAGACATTGCATACAGTATGATAATGAGCATATAGAGACGTGTAGGTTGTGAGCATATATAGAGATGTAGTTTGAGGCAATGGAGGAGGGAGGATGTTAAATTGGACAAGCATGAAATTAGCAAATTATGGGCAAACAGTAAAGAAGATGGAGGAAGCTGCCTATGGAATGAGAGATTCTGTATTCCACAGTTTAATTTCTCTGTTAGAGCCTGTCATGGGTTCAGCAGCAGCAGTCATTTTTCTTCAAGTAGTAGCTGGTGAGCACTGTGTTTTGGATTTTCGGCTTG
>JASSUY010021530.1:0-15118 GCA_032466535.1 Forpus xanthops | reverse complement strand
GTTGCCCAGGGAAGTTGTGAATGCTCCATCACTGGCGGTGTTCAAGGCTGGGTTGGACAGAGCCTTGGGTGGCATGGCGTAGTGTGAGGTGTCCCTGCCTATAGCAGGGGGGTTGGAACTAGATGATCTTAAGGTCCTTTCCAACCCTAACTGTTCTATGATTCTATGATTCATATCCATCTGTAGCTGTCCAGCCTCTTTCCTTCTGGAAAGAATAGGTAATATGTATTTTTTTGGAGGGCAGGAGTGACAGCAAAGCTCACAAAAATATTTTATGGAGACCAAGTTTATGGGTGCAGCATTTGAACATCCAGTTGGAGATTTTCTCTGTTGGGAAGACAAAAAGGACTCTTAGCCTGATTGCTCTGGAGTTACTGTCAAGGAGTACTGGTTATTTCTAGACTTAGCTAGACAACAGGCACATAACAATATGGAATTGGCACATAATGGGCCATAATTTATGGCCATTGGTAAGCACTGCACGGGAGTAACTTCCCTCTAACCTGTAATTTGCAGCATCACGACTCCGGGAACAGAGTGGTCCACAGCACGGGTAACTGGAAATGCAGCAGGCGAGAAATCCACCCACTTTGGCATGTTGAAGGAAAAGAGAGAGGAATCATCCCCGCAGCCCCCACTTTCTGCTCAGAGAGGTGACTCTCCCATCATCCGAGAGCCTGAGGACACCCAGCTCTGCCAGGATGACCTCTCTCCAAGGAGAACTAGTCTAGTGATAGTAGAGTCAACTGATGAACAGACAGAGCAGTTTGGAAAAGGCTATGAAGAGGAATCATTAGAAAAGGTAAACGATGAGTTTGCTTTCACAGAATTGACACAAATGAACAAGCTTTACATCTCGCTCAGTCCTTAAGATGAGACTGTTCTGAATTGTTCAGTTAATCCCCAGTTGCAACTGAGTCTTTTCTCCATGCCTCTGTGGTTCTAAGTGTTAGCCGTAAACAGTTGTATAAAGTCAGTTGTTTTCAAAGCCAAAGCAAGCCACATATCCTAAATCCAGAGAGGCTGAAATTTCAGTTCTACTACCTTTATTATCCTTTTGTCCATGTCACTTATGTCCGTGCATGTGAGAGAGAATTAGTGTAAGTCACAGGTGTAAAAACGAATTATGTACAAATGGATGGTGAAAATCAGGGGTAGCGAGTTACAAAGGAATAAGGTTGAAAGCTTATGAAGAAAGGCACAACTAGCTCAGAGTGGCATGAAGAATGATGTGAAAAATACTATAAAGTTAGCAAGGTGGAAAAGAGATGCCGGGAGGTACACTGTAGAATACTAGGGAGGTACCAGAAGAAAAGCATGTGAGAATGATGTTTAGGTAGTGTGCAGGCAGTAAGGAAAAATGGAGATGGGAGATGGAAGAGAAGAAAAAAAAATATGGGAGGTAGGCTATCAGTTGCATAAGACAAAGGAACCTTATAGCAATGTTGGGAGAAGAGAAAATGTCAGAAGCAAGGAAAAAAAACAATTCTTTGGCTTTTAGTAGGGAATGTAAATGACTTGGCAGATACAGGTCTAAGAATAAACAGCCTGTTGGAAGTAGGAGAAAAGGAGAAGGTATAATTGGGCAGATAAGTTTATCAGTGAAGTTGGATCAGAGGCAACACAGTTCTACTTTAGCTGAACTTGTTTCCTGTTGTGAAACCTAGAAACCAGCTCTTCTTTCTTTACTGTTTGTATTGCCAAATGTACCACCTATAGAATGAAGAGTTTCAGAGCTCTGGGATCGCGGAAAAAAGATCAATATAAGATGTGTGCGATAACTCAGACTTTGAAAGATTAGCTATGATGAGACTCAGAAGAATGACTGCTGTAGGAAAAGTTGCCCTCAAAAATAATGGACTTCTTGTTCTCTTTAGTTCTTTTATTAAAGTAAACCAACAACCACTGCAAACACCTCCCTCCTGCACCTTATTTATTTTCCCCTGGGTGCTTTTTTACTGTTGACAGTTTGCAGATAGTTCTTTTCAGGTTCTCTTTGCCTTCTGGCCTCTTCCTTTAAATAGTTAAATACTCCCTATGCAGGAGAGAGAACAGCTTCAATGCTCATTACTAATTTTTCTTGATCTTACCAGTGCTGGGGCTGCTCATATGTTGTCCTGTAGTTCAAACTGGCTAATCCTGCTGTCTATCTGCTTCACTGTGTACCTTCTGATAGGGAGAATTAAAAGGTTTTCATATAATTTTCTGTGTAAGTAATACAGAAACTGTACGATATGTATGAATTCCAGAGCTGGTGTTAGTAGTATCTTCCAGTCTCCTGCAGTGCAGTGATATCATGCTGCAACTTTCAGCCTTGTCCCTGGCAACCTTATGAGCACTAAGAGAATCCCATAGAATTAGTACCACAAAGATTCATCCTTTTTTTTTTTTTTTTTCACTGTTAATGTGTAGTTGGGTGACCAAAGCCTCCTCCCCCAAAGCCAAGACAGTTTTAGATAAAAATGAGTCAGTACTCCTAGAACTGCATACAACAGAGCACTGCTTCCATGCTTCCACTAGGAAATAGCCAAGGAGTTAGGGAGGCTGGAGACCAGCTCGGATGAGGATGAGATGATCACAACCAGGGTCATTCGTCGCCGGGTGATTATTCAGGTACTGAGTGTTGATCGACTGCACGAGCCAACGGTGACTGGGCCCTGGTGACATTCTTAGGTCTGCTGCTGGGACAACCACTTGGCTGTATTGCATCTGACGGTGGAACACTCCCAACTAACGCATGGGCTTCAGATAAGCCATTCTGATACCTTTTCTTGAAGGGAAGATTACAGTAATACTGCTAACCCAATGCTGAATTATGTTAGATTCCTCAGCAGGAGGGAAACGGAGGCTGCTCAGCCCCACACATGACAATGTAAATTAGCATATATTTGCCCAGCCACTGCAGCATTGCTTTTCTTTGCATGTCTTTCTAAGTATTTATTTGCAGAACAAACGTTTCTTCTAACATTTCTCATGTTAGTTAATCTTGAGCCGATTAACTGGTTTTGACAGTGCTTATTTAAACTTATCCACACAAAGGTCTCGCTTCATAAAGCTTTGTTCTTTGTCATACAGGCTGATAGTATGCCTGAAATGCCACCAGAAACAGTCACAGAAGAGCAATACACAGATGAACATGGCCACACAGTGGTAAAGAAGGTATTGTCAGTTGCACCCCTTGCTACCTTCTTACTGTCCAAGATCCATGGTCATGGCAAAATTGTATGAGTAGAGCATGGGAGGAACAAGAATTTTCTTTGTGAGATTGCAGTGTGTTAAGAGTTGGTTTGACTCGCAAGATCATTTAACGCTACAGTTAATGAGAATAAGAAGAATGGATTTGTTAAGTCTTTTGGGACAAAGGTCAATTTCCTTCTTCAGGTCACAAGAAAGATCATCCGGCGATGCGTCTCTCCAGACGGCACAGAAAAAGAGGAAGTTGTAATGCAAGGAGTGCCACAGAAACCCATTGCCATCGAAGAAGGAGATGGCTATTCCAAAGTCATAAAACGGGTTGTGCTGAAGAGCGACAGTGAACAATCAGAGGTCAGATCTCATGCTTTCCTCATGATGACACAAAACGGGAAATGAAAGGTAGCTTGCTGATTTGATGCATACGCATGGAAAGTGAGAGGCTGCTGTTGTTCTCTATGGCCACAATCAAGAAAGAATGACAGAGTAGCTACAAGTGTTGTTAGCATCCGTCATGTCATTCATCTCCAGTATACTTCTGCTTTCTAACTTTACAGGTGACTGTGTCTGAACCTGCTGTTTTGCCTACTGCCTCTGAGTTCCAGTCCGAGCCAGCAGAAGGCCGGAAGGTCAGCAAAGTCATCAAGAGCACTGTAGTGCAAGGCGAGAGGATGGAGAAATGCCTGGGGGATGCCAGCCTAGCTCGTGATCTTCCATCGGCCAAAGAGGACTTTGAAGAGGTAAAAATGCCTTTTAAATGTAGAGTATTAAATGAAGAGATGCAATGTACCTGGGCACAAATTTTACTGTGTCAGAAGTAGAGTTTAATAGAAAACAGAATATAAACTCAGTTATGCTCCATTGTTATACTCAGCTGTATTAAGGGATTAGTATGTAAAGTGTGTGTGGGGAAGGAAGAAGCAAACGCTGCAGAATTAGCTGTGAAACATTGTAAGAATCTTAACCCCCCCCTGAGGCTTTCCATGAAGTTGTTGGAAATCATGGATACAGTTACTGCTAAAGCACCTGGAGAGCAAAGTTTGGAAACTGACAGTCAAGTCCCCCTCTGGGTGAGTTGATACATTTGTCTTCCACAGGAAGCAACAGTTAACAAGCAAAAGGAAGCAACAGTTAACAAGTGAAGTAGCACTTTTCCCAGTTTTCCTCTTTTTCTGGTTAGTGTAGATGTTTCAGTAACAGAAAAGGGGTATGGAATGAAGGTACCATTTTCTACAAGGAACCGATAGTACTTTGCGCTATATCCATTTTGTTGTCCCTTTGAATAACATGCGGAAGGTAGTGGAGATCAACTCATCTCCAGCTGAAAGGAAAATAGAAATTCCTTTTTTTTTTTCTGTTTGGCTGGTTTCTATGTACTGTATTTCTAGGAACATGAGACTCTTTGTGAAAAACTGGTATGGCTCCATGCTCTGTCTCTTCCATTTTGGTAGACTTAAGGCTTCGGAGCATCATCCATCATTTCCACATAAACCCACCTCTGTACTGCTAGTGCTGTGAGCTACCACCTTGAAGTGGTGGAAGAAATGGCTATACATGAAACAGTATTTTCTGTGATCGGAAAAAGGTGACTGTAGTAGCTGTCACCAATGGAGAGAAAGGATGAGTACTGCGAGCATGGCACAGCACGGCACAGAGTAGGGCTACTTTGCAGCAGAAAGTACTGAGATGCCTTGGTACAAATACTAGTAAAATGAAACTAGGTTAGACAAGCAGCTCTGGTCTGATCAGTATATTTAAGGAATATTGGAAAGGATGCAAATGTAAATCATGTGCTTCTAATGTTTATTTATTTGTCATTTTCTCAGCATTCAACTGCACCACTGTAGATGAGTGCTGTATGTTAGAAGATACATTAGGAAGAGCAATATAGGTTCTGTCCTAGGCTTTTTGGTTGTGTTTTAATGTGAGACTTATGTTTTCATTTGAGGCTTTGAGCTATGCAGGTAACCAAATGAAAGTCCAGCTCCCCACTTTGGTAGAGAAAGAAATCCTGAAAGAGGATGGATCAGTGATTAAAAGGTTTGGTTTGGCATGGTGTGGCATGCCAATGAATTCTTCCTAGAACAGGATTAACAAACACATAACTAATGACTGGATTGATGGGTGTGTCTGAAGTGCAACCACTTACACCAGCAGACCAATGGCAAGGCAGAAGGGCAACCAGGGACCGGCTAGTGCCCCAGTGGGATCCCCCTCAGCCTTCTCCTTGTCCTATGACCCCTGCCTGGCTGCTCAATTTGTCTTGGCCTACTCTGAATTTCATCTTCTGTCTGTCTTTCCTTCCCCACTCAGCTTTCTGTTAAGTAGTGGGGGGATGTGGCGGTGTGTCCCTTCCTTTCCTTCCTCTTACACTTGTCTCCTTTATTCCATGCTTAAGGACAACACTCACTAAGTCCAGCATGCACAAGAGGACTGTAATGAAGGATCAGTATGGCCAACATGTGCACATAGAAGAGCTGGAAGACACACCAGAAGCACTACCACAGGATGACCTCCAGCAGCACCTCCAGCAGCTTCTCAGGCACCTCTGCAGAGAGGACTGCAAATAGGACAACTGAGAAGCTGCCACAACCCAGCCCTCCAGCCCCTTACACAGCATTCACCATCATTATGTGCACACATCACAACCTACACCACTACCAGAAGATACAGTTATGTCTACTTGTTTCTTGATACAGAGACTGCTTTTTTTTTTCCTTACCCCATTTTTCATTTCAGCATTTTGTTCAGTTTTTTGGTACACTGTAAGCTGAGTTGTGACCAAAGAGCATTCTTCATCCAGGATCATTTTCCACCGAACCATCCTTGTTGTGCTGTGCTGGGAGTTTGTTCACATCGCTGCTTCCTGCTGCTTCTGCATTGCCTTCCTGAAAGGACGTTTGTGTCTGTGAAAGGACTTCATGCACAGACCTCTTGAACAAACTATGTACATGCATAATCACCACAGCAGCTAACATGTAAACTCCCTGTATATAGTGACAGCACTTGGACTTACAGACTGCAGAAAGCACACTGCCGACCACTGCGAGTAGCATCACAGGTTACAAGCTCTGTTGATGCTGCCCATGAATGATTCACAACACAAATGTTAACATGATCGATGGCAAACACAGATTTGCTGCGAAGGAAGAGCTGCAGATCTACTGCATCCGCAAGATTTCCACTTTAGGGACTTAGTCTAGTGAAGGCTCTGAAAGCCAAGCTCAAAACCTGAAAGTTCAGCTGTTCCCCCAAAGCAACAGCTGACTATGTCCATTCATACTTAGAAGAGCTTTGGACAGATCACTTAGACATTACCAGAAAGAAGAAAAAAAGGAAAAAAAAACCAAACTGAAACACTCACTTAGGTAACCAACTCACTAGCAGCTATCTCTACGGCACACTTATGTACAGGATTAACCTCTTTTAGATCTGGACATGTGGCAGGGTGTATTTAATAATCCCAACTGCTGTAGTTTCCCGTTCTCAGCACCGCTTTGCCAACCACACCATCTCATTGGTGTTACTTCCTGCTGGCCGCTGCACTGTAGATACCTACAGGAGACAGATCTACTTACTGCACCAGGAGAGCAATTCAGTTTCCGTGCTCTATTGAGATTGCGTCTTATCCAACACATGCATGTGGCATCAGAAGGGCATGCCCAAACCCTCCCATAATGCTGTCAGCTTGTCAGCCCTCTTAGCACTGAGTGAGCAGTTTTTACTTTCCAATGCGGTGTTTTTTACCAACAAAGTGCTCACAGTCCTTCATAAGCCATTTTCTATTCCTATATTGTTTTCTGTCTCTACATAGGATATCTATATTTTTAAACTAACCAACTGACAACCATGACAGCATGTCCGCACTTTTATTTTCCTAAAAGGGAAAGTACAATTCCAACATTGTGGGTGTTCTGCACCTCCATATGCAACAGAGGGAGCTCTGGAGTGTTGTAGCACATATACTGCACATATATACACCCAAACTGACCGTTTTTAAACAGCTGTTTGAGTTTTTATTAGTATACACAAGACCCCAGTATAAGATACTCTCTCCTCTGAGAGTAAGACTTTTTCCAAGACTATCTGACCTTCTACCCTTACATGGTCCTTTGGTTCCTTAATGACTCACTCAGTGCTCAGATCAAGGGCACTTCCTTGACAGTCACAATGCTGGAAGCCCCAGATCTCTCAGGAGTTCTGGCTTCCTGCAGGTCAACCTGCCCAAGGTGCCACATAGGAGGAATAGCTAAATTAATACAATAAAATGTTTCGGCAGCCAAACCAACCGAGACCCCTGATGAAACATACCCCACCGCATCACGGCTTCCTTTCTGACCGAGATAGCACAGGATGGTCTTCAAGGACGGGGCTCTAAAGAAATGCATTTCTGTTGTGTTCTTTGCGGTGCAGATGATGTTCTGTGTAACAACATAATGGTTATTTGCCTCTTATTTTGATTTTTTGCTGTGTTATCAGAGAACTTGAATACTGTGAGAAGAAGTGAATTTAAGTTGAGAAATCAGCATCTTGTTCCCATGGTGATAACACTAACTGAATATATCTATGAGGGCATGTATTAGTTAAAAATTAAGAGAAAAATACAACACGAATACATAGCTGCAATGTGTACAATGGCTGATTTAACTAAATAAACATGTACAAGTGTTAAATGTAGAATGCCTCGCTCTCATTTACTGCCAGCAAAGCAGAAACAACAGCTCCCATTTGGATACCTTACCCCAATTATCAGTGTTACAGTTCCTCTGTATATTTGTTTCTGCCATTCAGCAACAACTGCTAAGTGCCCATCTTTTCAACAGCCAGAGACCCTTTGAAAAACTAGTAACAGCAATTAAAAAGCATGTATCCTGCCTTATTATCTAGTTATTTTATTGTGCATGAAATACTGGAGTTTTCCCTCAAACATGGCCCAGTCAGTTCATTATAGTCACATCTTAATTTTGCCACATCTAACATCCTTTTAATGCACAGAAAAGTCCCATTTTTTTGCCACTTGAAGCTTACCCAGTCTGCACCATCGCTGCAGCACTGTGGCTAACGTAATAGCTCACATTGACCCAGCCGTCCCCCTCTGCTATTTACTCTCACATGCTCACTCCACCTACATCTTTTATGGGGTCACATTAGTTTGAGGCTTCTTAAGCAAACCCAAGTTTTTAGACCCAGGGACAAGCCTTGTGCTTTTCATGGCCGATTAAGTGGCAACATCAACTCGGGTACTACCTCACTGTTCCTTTCTACCTTGAGCAAAGGCTTTATTTCTGTATACAAGTATACAGCAACCACAATCTACTTACAAAACTGAAGTTTGTAAGGCTCTTTTTATTAACTAGTTTTTTTCTTTTAACCTGAATATTAAGCTCTATAAGCCAGCCTTGCTAGCAAAGCCTCCAATATCTTCTTAGTCTCAGACTTCATCGACAGTTTATATCAAATGAAAATGGAAAGGGAATTAGAGGGATAGAACACAAAAAGTATAAGCACCTTCCCACTGAGTTGTGAGGTTTAGACTACATCTCCACCTTGCTTTCTAAACTGCTGACAGAGCCTAGGTTCGACTAGATCTTGCCTTAGATCAACGGTTTGTGTCCAATGGCATTGGAAAAGCAATTGGAAGTATAGGGATTGAAGGTGAAAAGGATGAGAGAGACATGGCTGCTGAGCCACAAGATTCAGGTTGGACCCCTTTGCTTTCTAAACAGAGCATAGGTACAGCTGGATCTAGTCTTAGGCTTGATCTGTGGTTCATGTCCAACATCAGTAGATCTGAGCAATTAGTAACAATAAAAATGCAAAAACTTCAACACTGACAATGCATCATCTCCTTCACCCTATCTCAACAGGCCACAGTCACTACAAGAGCAAGATCTCTCCATGGCCACAAGACAACAAAACTCTCCTCCAGTTGTTTCAACACATCATTTCCCAAGGGTGAGTGATACCAGCCTCACGTCTCCAGGCTTCCTGATACACATGCCTTTGTCTGTTCTTCCTAGCAGCGAAGGCTTTATATTGCTACCTCCACTTTATCTTGCTACTGCTAGTGCTCCATGCAAAACGCAGACCATTAACATAAAATATACAAAACGTGGCTGAACCCTCCTGAGGCCAGAGAGAATTAACCCCCACTCAGCTTTCCCCGAGCAGTAGCTGGCACTGTACAGCACTTTGATTCAATAGCCACTAGAGTGCAGCAAAAGTCTTTAATGAAAAGACCAACCCACACAACTCATGATTTTTTGAGATCAAATGCTCCACTATCATCAAGAAACTCCCCACCCCTTATTCCACATTGCAGTTATGTATATGTGTATTCTATTGCCATACATACACAGTCTTCTCCTCTGAGACTGCAACAGCAAAAGGCTGAGAAAGGGTTCAACAAGGAATCACAATACTTCTGAAGAATTAAATTTCATAAAAACCATAGAGTGGTTTTGAGCTGGAACCTTGAATCTCATCCAGTTCGAAGCCCCTAGGGGGGCTTGGTCACAGGCAGGGACACCTTCCACTAGGCCATGTTGCTCCAAGCCCCATCCAACCTGGCCTTGAAGACTGCCAGGGATGGGGCAGCTGCAGCTTTGTTGGGCAACCTGTGCCAGGGACTCAGTACCCTCACAGGGAAAAACTTCTTCCAATTGCCTAAATGAAATCTCCCCTTTCTCAGTTTAAAGCCATTGGCCCTTGTCCTGCCCCTACAGACTCCTGTCTAAAGCCCCTCTCCAGCTTTCTCATCAGCCCCCTTTAGGTACTGTTGATGAATAAACAGTGTGGCAGTTTCAATTTCTTAGGACACAGGTTTTCTCTGAAAACAGGATGTTTGGTGCTGGGCAATGGCTAGAAGGTGCAGGTCTTGCTCTGCTGAAGTGGCTGTCTAATGCTATGGCAGGGTTATTTGATGTTATACTGATGAGGAAAGAGGAGCAGCTGGCCCTTCAGCCAGCCTGACCTGCAGGCAGTCACCAAACCCAGGCTGCTGCTCATTGCAGGATGTTGGAATACATCACCTTAAAAGGACCCCTTAAACCCAAACCATTCCATGTCTTGTTGATAACTTAGCAAGAGGTGCAGTTGCACTTGCTCTTTGAAACGGTAAATTATTAAAAGACCCCACCCAATGAAGATAAATATGAAGATATTGCCAGTAATGAAGCCTGAAAACAGCAGAGTTTGTGCTGGGGACAGGCTTCTAGATTTGACAGTGCCACCCTCTTTCTTTGCTTCCTAAATAGCACTATATTCTTTATGAGTCATTCCTAACCAGTGTTGCACTCCATCTTTGTGTTTGGCTTATGAGATCCCTGGGTCATTCACTTCCATATTTAGCATGTAAGTTAACCCACCTTAGACAGGAGGCCTGTCCTCCCACAACTCCATACACACGGTTGTGAGCACTGTGCCACGGTAATTTGCCAGCAAAACCATCAGTATTCCTTAACTGGACACACACCACCATCTCACACAGGCTCTCTCTATTCCATTTTTGGCCAAATAACTAAGCCGTTGACTTGGTCCTGCCACAGGGTCATGCCAACAGGCTGGCGTGTGGTCTACAGGGCATGAGAAATTGCTGGATGAAGCAGGTAAGGAAGTGAAGAGCTGACAAAAGCCACAGACAGTGCTGAGAGGGATGCCCATGTTTCACAGGGGCGTAAGAGGGAATTTGGACATTGCATGCAACCAGAGGGGAGTACTGGGGAGATGCTTCTGAGGTAAACAATATCCATAGTTCCTTCTAAGGGAATAATAACAATACCAATTATTATGCCCTATTAACATTATTATTGCTGCTATTATTATTATTCCCTCTTGATATCATAAACACCAAGTATGAGTACGGATCTAGTAAAAGTGGGATCATCCCAGAAAAAGCAATCGGGGGCAGGTTATTTATTAAAGGGGACTTGAAGCAGAGAAAGTGAGGTACAAGAATGGCAGAAAGGAGGGTCAAAAAATGGGAAAAGGGATGACACATTAACATGAATGGGGCCTCACTTGATCACAGAAGGACAATGAAACAAAACCCCTGCTCCTGACCCTACCGAAAGAGTTGAACCTACTTCTGTGGCTAAGAGGGCTGGAGGGGAGAGGTGGGGAGAAAGCAGATGGGAGGCTTTCCCTGCCCTAAATGGGAACACCCAGGCAGATGGATCGCATTGTCATGGGCTACTGCCCATTCCCAGCCAAACAGAAAGTTCCCACTGATTCCCACCACTCCTACTGCTGCGCCTCACTGCTCTGCCTTTGAGTTTGTCAAATTCAGCAGTATTCACTTGATTTTCCACAAGAACACTGGCATTGACTATGGCTGCATATGTTACAATGGAAAACCAGTCCTCGGTGGTTTTTTTTGTGAGTTTTATTCTGTTTCTTTGGGTTTGTTTCAAGTAATTAAAACCAAAAGCACTGCAGTAACAAAAGTCTGGGGGTTAAATTCCAAATTGTGTTTTCAGGCACAGCAGGGTCTTACGTTCTGCTTAGGAGAAGGTGTTGTCAGTTTAGTGTGTCTGTAGATGCTACCTCTCCCCTGTGTAAATCAGGGTGCTGTATATTAACCATGCATGGTGATGCTGCATCCTTATTGATGCCAGTACCAGTAGTGTCTCAAACCCATTCGGATAATCAGAAATGCCTTTATAAAACTCCCAAGTACCTGAGAAGGTTTTTCTGCAGCTTCCTGCAGCTCCACTTTGTCTTCCCAGGTACTTGACCATTTCCTAAACCCATTTCCAGGAATCTTTTGAGCGCCTCCTTAGCTGCAGACCAATGCTTAACTTAATAGTACTTTTAATGACAGCCATTGGCAGGTAGGTGTGATTTTCCTTGCTCGCATCTCACCAAAAGCCAGATAATCCAGAGATATGAGTCTAAATAAATAAGCCATTAGTGCCAGTTGTCTATTTCCAACTGAATTATCTTTCTTCTGTGTTATATTACTTTGTTGTGTGGAGGGCTTTATGTCTGCTCTTAATTTCTCTGTCCCACCTATTTCAATATCCAGGTGTCACAACTGAATGGCATACAGCAGTAGGTTTTATGCATTTACTTCAAACATGCTGAGAAAACACTGACTGAAGAATCTCAGAGCCATTTCTCTGAGGTCTTTGCAGCACAGAGTCCGAAATACACATTTGGAGGAATGGCAGTTAGGGGCATGCCTAGCAATTCAGACACTAGAAAAGCTGTTGCAGGTTCTGGACGTTAAGTCACTTCGAATATTCAATAGTCTCCTGGATAGACAGTATTTCACCATTGAAGAGAAGGCCCTCTCTGGGGACAACACTTAGAAATCAATGTTACGGAGACAGGAAAATGACTGATCCCATGGGCTGTAGTAATATTTAGCTAGGAGGAGATAAGTAAAACTGCATATGGGAATTCAGATCCAACTTGATAGTGGCAGGACATCTACAAATCTTAAATTCTTAGCCCAAGTCTGCAAGCATCTTCAGCATCATTTTGCTACCAGATTTCAATTAATATTCAGCAGAAATCTTTGTTCCTCACAAATCACTGAACAGAGCCAGAGGACTGCACCCAAGTCCATCTCTTACTGTACTGAGCCTTTACAACGCTCATTCTCAGTGATTCTCCAACCTCACTTTTCCATGAGTTCCAGCATGTGTTTTATCTATTTCATATGGTTTCTGATACTGCCTCAGCTTTTACATCTAATCTTAAGAGGCTTTTTCAGCTGTAGGCTGCCATTTGCTGGTATCTGCTACACACACACCTTGAGGCATTAGCCTAGCAACATAAAAGAAATCCTTTTTTGCAAAAGGAACTGAAATCACCAATGTGGTATACTCAGATGTTAATGATAAAAATTACATTTGGCAGTTTTGCATGGGCTCCAAAATGAACCTGCTCCCTCTTTTTTTCAGAGGTAAGCAATTTCTGGCTCCAATTATCACTTAGTTGTTTGTTGAGCTGCCTGGAGGAAAGTCACTGAAATTAAATGCTGGAATGTAGCTGTCTAGAGATGTATGATCCCTTAGTCTTTTACAGATCCTTGGATTTGGAATAGAAACAATGAAATTGTTTACCAGTCAGATGGCAATTTTAGGATATGTGAGCAAGAAAAACAGTCAGACTTTCAAACCAACCTAGAGAACAATTCCTGTGCTTTCACTGGAGAGGCTTCTGGGTTCATTTTATGTTTCTGCAATTTGTCTTCTTTTTCTAAATGAAAGCTGGTGGGTTTTTTGTTTTGTTTGTTTGTTTTGTTTTGTTTTGTTTTAAATTATTATTTACCATGCCGCCAAACTGGTTGTATTACTCTCCAGCTCTCCTCTGCTTATCAATATGTACCATACCTCAAAGGGTTGAGCAAGCTTCAAGGAAGGTGTGCATTGTAGAAGAGGATGTGAAAACCCACACTGTGGCTGTATTATCTCTCTGTTGTCACCTGTCACTAAATTAAACTTTATTATTTAACTGCAAAGGAGAGAGGACAGTTACAGCCTAAAGAGGAAATGAAAGATATGAATGCATTTTTCTTCCTCACACTTCCATTTCATGTCTTCATAACAGTTATTTCATTCCCTGAAACCAAACCCATTTATGAGAAGCTGCAGCTCAGCTGTAAAAAAAAAAATCCTATCTAGAAACTTCTCAATGTTATCCTGAGCTATGACTCAGAAGCATCTCTTGTTCAACTGTCCTAAGCTGCTCCCAAGGGTACACAAAGTGGCTGGCAGCGGTGAAGCAAAATGAATGCCTACCATAGATGTAAGTATGCATTTATGTAGGTTTTACTTACATTTGTCATCACCATCATCACCATCACAGTTATCACTGCTGACAACACCAAGCACGTACTTTAGCAAATGGTCAGACAATTGACTAATGCCTTCTCTGAGATTATTTTCATGCGGTAGGACAGCTGATCCTGCCACACTCCTGCCACAGAGCATAACACAACGTATGCAATACTGTAGGAAAATCATCAGCTCTGGTCAAACCCATAGCTCAAATGACCTGGCCATACAAGATGTGTGCTGAGCCCCTTCTGCTTGGACAACTGAAGCTGTGAATTATCTCAAAGTGACTTGCACCCCAATAAGCTCTGGCTTTTAAATCCATACTTGGTTTAGTTTCCTTTCCATTATTAACTTTTAATTTTCTTTGAGGGGCAACAGTGATAAAGTAAGCCTTGATGTTTTTTGTAAATCCCCCAAAGACACATTGTTGTGGTTTATCAGGTGGCCTTTGGTAAGTGTGTATCCCGGTGTTTGAAAGTCCCACCACCCATTGCTCTCAGTGTAGTTTTAGACACCATGATCAAGCAGGTGGTTTTCCCGGGGTGAGGTTCATCCCTTGCATTCCGGGTGTGGTGACCCCTACAATTTCCCCAAATGAGGGAAATTTGACTGCGTAATTTGTGGTAGTGGGGGACTGCATTTGCACTCTCCCCTGAGTTGGTTGAGATAAGAACAGTCCAGTAACTAGGGTATAACAAAAATCACTACTGCTACCATCAATAATAATAATGATCAGGGAAATACAAGGGAAGAGATTACAACCACTCACCACCTGACAACTGAGCAGTGAACTAACTCTTCTGGGTTCCTGCTCCCAGTTTTTGCACCTGGGCATGATGTGCTGTAGCATGGAATAACTCTTTGGCTAGTGTCCTGGGTTCAGCAGTAGCAGTCATTTTTCTCCTTCTTGGTAGCTGGTGCAGCGCTGTGGTTTTGATTTTGGGCCTGAGAACAGCAGTGATAACGCCGATGTTTTCAGTTACTGCTTGGTAATGTTTTGTCTGACCAAGGACTTTCTGAGCCTCTTGCTCTGCCAGGGAGGAGGGGAAGCTGGGAGGAAAAAGAGACAGGGCACCTGACCCAAACTGACCAAAGAGGTATTCCATACCACAGCATGTCATGCCCAGGATGTAGAAATG